>MVJL01001567.1:0-71287 GCA_002156465.1 Macrocentrus cingulum | reverse complement strand
GGGGGGGGGGGGGGGGGGGGTAAAAAGTAAAAAACGTAAGATATCATGGAAAAAACGCGAAATAAACGATTTAAGTAGCTGAAAATAAAGTTTTGATATTATTGGTAGGTGAAAAAGTTTTTTTTTTATGAAAAACATACGATAGCATACTACGAGATAATCCGAAAAAATGATGGTACTAGGATTGAATTTATTTTTTAACGTATACTTAGATATAATATTTATTAGTTGAAATTTTCCTACCTCTACGTCGCGTTGAAAATCAAACAGATCAATTCTCTGCCAATTTGATCCATCCAATGCAAGGACATTCCATGCCTTACTGACTTGTGCACATCGACATAATGATACAACATCAAGATATGACAAGATTCGGAGTAATAGTTCCTTTGGCAGTTTCTTGTTTATTTGTGCTTCATCGTCATGAAATACCCATGTCAGCTAGAACGAAATCTTCCCTGACTCAAACATGTCTATAAAGGCCTACTGACTTGACAACAATGGGAATATTTATATTTAACATTAACCGACGCATTTAGATATAGATTAAAATTTATTAAGAAGTCAAAATATATATATATAGACAGTTAAAAACCATAAAGCACACCCCATATGTTATTTTTTGCTTTGAAATAAATTCTTATTAACATACAATTTTTTTTTTTCAGACAATTTAGAACATTTTTATTTCACACGATGCTAAACTTGGATTTTTAAATCCATATTTTAGACTTTACTCAGCAATAATTCAAAAAAAAAAAAAAAATTTTTTTTTGTATAACAAATTTCAGAAAAATAATTGATTATATTTAATCAAGTTTGTAATAGTGATTATTTCTAATACTCAGTAGATAATGGCTTATCTAAATATGAAGGTTATATTCATTGAAAAAAAATTTTTTTTTTTAATTTTGAATTACAATTTTTATCGAGAGAATTATTTTTATTTCATCCGTGCAAATCATATTTGATTTATTTTTTTTAAAAAACAAAATTATTAATCACATGAATAAAATGAATTTTTCCATGTTTAGTATCGTTGCTGCGTATAAAAGTATTTATACGGGGTGTGCAGGCTGATTATGGCCATTGAAGAAAGGATGTATCACCAACCTGCATATAGGATTGTTTGTTATTGTTGGGAGTGTAAACAAGCGATTGTGACTGATAATAATTATTGCTCGGATGGTGCTTGTGTAGATGATGATCATAATGGTGATGATAGTGGAGATAGTGGTGATGATAATGATGATGACGAAGGTATTGTTGCCTCCACCACGGATTACCCTCTACCCTTTGACCAACTTGGATATCTTCATTTTGTCCTACTCGATAAATTTTTTTCTAAAACAACCGAATTTTTTTCCTGTATGACTCGACTTGAAATTTATTATTTCACTTTTTTCAAAAGCTCTCAAACTACTCTGTAATAATTGTCCAAAAAAAAATAATAATCAAGATCATCCGGAAAAAAATGATATTTTCCACAGATTATTAAGTGTAGATTATATTTTATATGAATTTTTTTTTATACAACATTGAAAAATCGCTTGATGAACGTGTCATGAATGTGAGAGTAAATGAACAGAACTGAAAGAGACAAAGAAAGTAAAAACAACAAAGGAATTATATAGCTGTATATACGTATATACTATTATTATATTTTTTTGTTTTATTTTATTTTATTTTTAACATTCGTAATCCATTGTGGAAAAATACCACCAAGTATTTTTTTTTTTTTACACCAGATTTTTAATATCAATGCCAAAAATCATAATATCGAACGGTTATATAAAAATAAATATTTTCAGAGATAAAAAAAAATTAGTTGCCATACAAGAAAAGCAACTCAAAATTTTTACACACATTTAACGCGAATAAAAACTCAAAAATTAAATATTTTTTTAACTACAATCAATTATAGACATTAAAAAAGGAGGAACAAAAGAAAAAACGAATCATGAAAATGTACACAATGTTGTGCACAGAAACAAATCAGCTGTTTGTCTCGAACAAATGACAACATTGGTCGATGGGCTCAGTCATGTGCGCATATTTATACATATTTTTTTCATTGCACAAATGTATATATGTGTTGACTATATATATAATAATAATAATAATAATATCATTGTGTGATACGTTAACTATATATTATTGTTAATAAAATTGATATAGACATTTGCACTCACCTCAAGCCTCGTTCGTCCCGAGTGTATCATTCTTTTACGTCGCGTTATTTTGATGAAATATTTCGGGAAAATACCCGCACAATTTATATTAAAAAACTTTAATTTTCGTTTATTTTCAATATTTATTCCGTTATTTTGTTTGTTTATTTTTTTAAACGAATTTCGCGAATCGCGACTCGCTAGATAAAAGGCAAATGGCCGAACTTGAAGTTCGCCGTGCTTTGCTTGCTTTGTATGATATCGCTTCACAGAGAGACAGTACAGTGGTGGTGGGGTCAGTGTGAGCAACTAAATTTTATTTCTCTTGTCTCACACAACTAAATCTCACTTTTCATTGGCTTGTAAGCTTTTATTTGACATGAACTAAGCCAATCATTGCTGAAAAACCCATTGTTTATATTCTCCGATTGGCTAGCACGTTATTAAGACAATTCAACTTTTTTTTATCCATGTCAGCTTCTCCCCCTCTCGATCCCAACAACGCTAAAGGACTATTTTCATGACGTTACTCCATTTCCCAGGATTCTAAGCTTTGATAATAAATATTTTTGCAGAATCAAGTCAAGAATTGTATAAAAAATGTACCAAGGTGAGAAATAATTTTCTATAAAAAATCGCTAACAAAGGGTGGAATTTTTTAACACCGATTTATGTTCAGGTTTGAAGTTTACCGCCAACAGGTTGACCATTTTGTTCCAATTAAAATCAGCTGATTCTAGGGGTTTTTTGGTATAAAGGTCCCTAGAAGTCACTAACGTTAGCCAATGGATGGATTTATTGGCCGGAAGGGGAGGATCTCGTGGTTTTAGGGAGAAGAGCGTGGGGGCGTAGGGTTGTAACGTCGTTGCCGAGTCGTCTGAGTCGAGATTTACAAGAAGGTAGCGGAGTAATACAGCCAACGTGTGTGATACTACGTGTATACACCTGTCACTGCGACGTCTATCCGGTTTATGTACTCGATTCGTCCGAGGAATCTAAAATTTTCGGGTATCAAAGGAGGCATTATTAGCCGACTAAAATAGTGAAATATTTGAATCAACGCAATAATGTATCACATAAATAAATTGGCGAGGTCAGTGGGAACATTGAAGCAAATACAGGGCGCAGAAATTTCGGCTGTATTAACGCGTGGCTTGCCGGCATCTATTCAAAATCGTGGCTATGCAGATCATCAGATTCCTGATCGACTTAAAGACATTCCAGAGGCTGAAAATCCCAAGTTTTTCAATATGGTTGAGTATTTTTTCCATCGTGCCTGTCAAATATCGGAGGATAAACTTGTAGAGGATATTGGAAAACGTTCGAAAATGACGATTGAAGAACGAAGAAAAAAGGTTAAGGGAATTCTTATGCTTATGGAGCCTTGCGATCATATTTTGGAGACGACTTTTCCACTTAGACGTGACTCTGGAGATTATGAAATGATTACTGGCTATCGGGCTCAACATTCCACCCATCGTACTCCCTGCAAAGGAGGTATGTGCATTTTTTCTTGTTGTCCTTGAATTTTCCTCTAAATACGTTGTCGGGAATGTTGATTAGATTGTATAGACGTTAAAGGCAATTTTTTTTTTCCTGTTGTGATGAAAATAAAATTATTAATTCGTGATGATCAAATATTGAGTAACCTTATCGATTAAAAATGACCTTAATTAGTACTTGTACTGAATTATTCATATGCCGACATATGGATTTAAAAGTGTGATTAGGAAACTCGAAAAAAAAAATTAAAATGCTTGAGAAAAATTTTAATTTTTACATTCAGTTGAGAAATATTATTTTTTTAGTCGAACTTTTTTATTTCGACTAAGAAATATAATGAAAAAAACACATGACGCACCTGAAAAGCAATTTTTTACGGTTTATTTTTACTTGAATATATTTTTAAACGTATTTTTTATTTAGCATTTTATGTGGAAAACCTATTTGATGGGTTGTGATACGTATTTTTTTTTTTTTCATCCATGTGTCATCAATTATGTCGGGCTTATTTCCGGTTTCTACGCTGTATTACTCAAAAATAAGATAGCATCATATCTACAATACCTCGCGAAAGCGTGAAAAAAAAAAAACGACAGTGACGTCTTTGATATTGTAAATATATATAAGAAAGATGGCGATGTCTGGGTCGACTAATAGAGTGAGCAAATGCCAGGTGTTACGGAGAGAGAGAGGAAAAAAAAAAATATAAAATATCGGCATTGAAGTAATAGAAAAAAATATTTTGTATACATCTAATAAATTTATATGAGGTAATTTTTATGGCGCCAAAGTATGGCATCCACGGATCTCCAATTTCATGGGATGATAAAACTCAATGAGTGTCATTTTTCGACAATTATTTAATCCATACAAACGGCATAATATTCCTTTTTTCCTTCAACATATATTATCAAAAAAATTCGACAGTAAAATTCGTTTAAAAAATATAATATTCAAGTATCTATTCAAAAATTTTAAATATTATTTCGACAGTTTATTTAATAGTTAGTAAATACTATTATGAGGATAATTCTGCTCCGGAAAATGAGGTCGATGCTTGAGTTTCAGTAAAAGCGGACTATTATGTGTGCTGCGATTCAAATATGTACTCTTAGTCGTCAACATATTATAAATAGACAGAGGGTATGAGTCGAAAAAACGACGCTACTTGATGTATACACCCTGTGAACAATATTTTTAATGAAATAATTCATTTAATTTGTATCAAAATCAATTTATAAATTTATATAAAGCACTCTAGACCCGTTGGATATAAATTTTGACTGTTGGTCATCCGATGAAATTAAATTCTGACAATCTAATTAAGGTCAAGTTGATTTTTTATTTTTTTTAATCTCAATATATCAATAAAAAAATTGTAACACGATTTTTAGTTGAAAAAAAAAAATCGATGAAATATTTTTTTTTTACATTTTAGGTATTCGTTTTTCTATGGATGTGTGCAGAGATGAAGTGAAAGCCTTGTCAGCTCTGATGACATTCAAGTGTGCCTGCGTGGATGTACCATTCGGCGGTGCCAAGGCAGGCATTAAAATCGACCCGAAAAAATACTCCGAGCACGAGTTGGAAAAAATAACTCGAAGATTCACCCTGGAAATGGCGAAAAAAGGCTTTATCGGTACATTTAAACGTAATAAAACCATTTAAAAACTTGAAATATGACATGAAAAATTTTTTTTCAGGGCCGGGAGTGGATGTTCCAGCTCCAGACATGGGAACCGGTGAGCGAGAGATGTCATGGATCGCTGATACATACGCGAAAACAATCGGTCACTTGGATATCAATGCTCACGCCTGCGTGACTGGAAAGCCAATTAATCAAGGTGGAATCCACGGTCGAATTTCCGCTACTGGTCGTGGAGTTTTCCACGGCTTGGAGAATTTCATTAACGAAGCCAATTACATGAGTATGATTGGCACGACTCCCGGATGGGGCGGAAAGACTTTTATTGTCCAGGGATTTGGTAATGTTGGCCTGCACTCGATGAGATATTTACATCGAGCTGGAGCCACGTGTGTTGGAGTTATTGAACATGATGGATCAATTGTTAATCCCGATGGAATTGATCCTAAAGCTCTGGAAGACTACAGAATTGAAAATGGAACAATTGTTGGATTTCCCGGCGCTGAACCGTACTCAGGAGAGAATTTGATGTATGAACCATGTGATATCTTTATTCCAGCTGCCATTGAAAAGGTTATTAACAAACACAATGCCGGTCGAATTCAAGCAAAAATTATTGCCGAAGCTGCCAATGGACCTACGACACCAGCGGCTGATAAAATACTTATTGAAAGAAATATTCTTGTTATTCCGGATTTGTACATCAATGCCGGAGGTGTTACTGTTTCCTTCTTTGAGTGGCTCAAAAATTTAAATCATGTTTCTTACGGTCGGCTCACCTTTAAGTATGAGAGAGAGTCGAATTGTCACTTACTAGGTTAGCAACAGTCTCTAATATTAATTTTCTATTAATTTAAATGCATTCACTTATTAAATGGTATTTTTTTGCCCTGTAGAATCTGTCCAGGAGTCGTTGGAGCGTCGATTTGGTCGCGTTGGTGGACGTATTCCTGTCACTCCGTCCGAAGCCTTCCAGAAACGAATTTCCGGTGCTTCCGAAAAAGATATTGTTCATTCAGGTTTAGACTATACTATGGAAAGATCTGCTCGGGTAATTATCAAGAAATGTGGTGATTTATAACTTATAAATTGTGGATTTTAATTTTTTTTTCGTTGTAATTGTTTTTTTTTAGGCTATTATGAAAACAGCCATGAAGTTCAATCTGGGACTAGATTTAAGGACAGCTGCTTACTCAAATTCTATAGAGAAAATCTTTACGACGTATTCTGAAGCTGGCCTTGCATTTTAATTAGAACAAATGTTTGAATGATACTCGAGGAGAAAAAAAACTTTTTTTCCTTCGCGAATAAATAATAAGAAACAATGTGCCAGTATTTAAATACACTTTAAAAATCATCTTTACAGAATAAATGAGTAATAGAAGAAAAAAGCAAGGCGCTACGTATTTTAGAAGTTATCTTATATCTAAAGTCGTGTTTATTTTGCATTTTTAACCGATTTTGATACGAATTATTACAGAGAAAACAATGATTTTTCTTCATATCAGAGTAAGGTAAAAATATTTTAAAGCTTCATTAACATAAAATTAAATTTTTTAAATACTTTTGTTTTGTAGTTCATATCTAGTTCATGAATCTGTATCACAGTCTTCACAGGGTTATTGTGATGCAATAATTATTGAAATATGCTTAAAAAAATATATACTACGTCTATGAAAGTATGACGGTTAAATGTCAAAATATAAGATATACTTGAATGATGATTTTTAAATTATTTACAATGTTATGCATGCCCTAAATAATTATTTTCGGGATTTCATTTGCTGTTGGAGAATGATGTAATTGTGTCAATTCCACCCAATTTGTCATTGCTCTGGCGGCGATTTTTTTTTTTGTCAGTCGATCGTGTCAACGACATATCAATGATCACATTGCGACGCCACACATCTGTGGCATTGAAGTTTACTGGATTAAACAGCGCGTATCTTGCTTGTTTCAACGGGTTTATTATTCGACACGCTGTTAAATTAAAGTATTTTTCTTATTTTGCTTCAATATTACGGTAAAAAATATTTTTAAATAATTAATAACGATTTTTTAAATGCAAAAAGGGATTTTTTTATTTATAGTGTATTTTTGTACTATTTTTCACAGGCTAAATAATTTTTTCTTTTCATTAGATGCGAAAAAATTTTACTCCATCACACGTGCCCGGCATGATATGAGATTCTTAGAGCTAGAAAAATCAATGTACCGATCGATTCTCAGTGTAAACATGAAGAACAATAATCTCTTATCATGAGAAAAAATTCTATATATTCAGTCGCGTGTATTTTGCACTATCTTAAATGTTTATATAGTTCATTAAACAAGCCGTTGCCATTCTGAGATATCTTCCCCTCGCAAAGATGTCATAATTATTAACAATTGTTTTTTTTTTAGCTCCACTGACACTCGAGACGTCGTCGTCTGGAATGGATAATTTTTATTGGCAATTCATGGAAATTTTAAACACAACAAAAATATTAAAAATACTATTATACTATTATCTTTATACGGAAACTATACACATTGGTGAGTTTGTTTTGTAATTAAATTGTAGTGCCAAAAAAGCCGAACAATTTGTTGAGTATTCTTGAACGATTGAGCCCTCATTATCACATGTTAAAATACCCGAACCACTGTAAAAACGAAAATTATTTCATTATTGTTAATGCATCTATTTTGAATAATTGTAGCGTAGACTTTGAACAGTTTATACCTTGTTCCAATATTTAAATATGTTCGCGACGACCAGAGCTTAACAACACCATCCATGCTCGCACTCGTTATAAATTGACCATCTGGACTCCAGTCTAAATTCATTATATTTGTCTCGTGTCCTTTGAGCTCATTTATAAGAGCGTCCGCCGCTAAATCCCATATCATAATTGATTTATCTTCGCCTGAAAAAATTATTTGCGTATTAATGTCGACTAATTTTAATTGTTATTGAATATTAATGCGGCTATAATTACCTGCTGCAGCTAAGTACTTTCCGTCGGGACTAAATACTAAACTATAAATAGTAGATTGTGCTCCAACATAAGATCTCAGTAATTTTCCATCATCTTTGTTCCATAATCTCACAGATTTGTCGGCTGAGCCTGTCGCTAAGTATCTCGCATTCGGGTGGAATTTAATAGACTACAAAATAATAATTAATTACATAAACTATCGAATTTTTTCAGGTGGAAAAGTACTCACATTGACATCCATAAAGTGGCCGACAAATACACGAAGGGGAAATTTCCTATCCAACGACCACAATTTGGCTGTTCGATCGTGAGAGCCAGTGGCGATGTGTAAATCAAATAAACTCGTGTCCATACACCATATTGGGTAATTATGACCACTGAAATATAATTATTTACGTTAATTTACTGTAAAAAAAAATTATTTAGGTCAGAATAAGGGTAAATTTTACCTGTAAACTGCCGCACATGAGTAATCACTCAGTCGCCAAGCTCTCATGTCTTTATCACTGGATACTGAGAGGAGAATATCGGATTTTGCGAGAAATCTCAGGTCATGAATTACATCCGAGTGCCCACGTAATACTAGAGATCCTGCTTCCTCGCTGGAAAAATTTAATTTTCACGTTTATAATGTGAAATAAAATTTTTTTTGCCTCTTACATCTCGTCAGCATCGTTGTCAAGCTTTCGACTCGTTGATACGGTATCTGTGGCGAATGTGACTGTTGAAGAATTTTGTCGAGGCTTCATTAGTACCGTGTCTCCGATTCCCCAAATACGAATATCATTCGAGTTGAATCCTACAGCTACCCTGTCGATATTTGTTGATATTCTCGCACAACTCGCACTGCAATGTAAGTGATTTATTTTAAAAATTAGCTTGACAATTGTTTAGTAATTAATATGGTTTTAAAACATACTCTGGAAGTGTTTGGCCCACTTTGAAAATTCTTAAAGGCCTGTAGGAAGTATTTTTTAATAATCGAATTGTTTCTTGTAGGTCTCGCATTTCTTTATCAATTCCAGTACCAGCCGGCTGCTCAACGTGCCCATTAATTCCAGCATCTCCAAATGTACACTCTTCATCCTCCTCCTCAATGGTACTTTCAATTTTTTTAATTATATTTATGTGAATATTAATTAACTGGAAAAAAAAATTTGTGATTACAGAAAATCGATAGGAAGGTAAGAGATTTGGAAAAAAATTACCTGCATAATTAAAATGTGACCATGCTTGGCTAAATATTTTTGTAAACTTATATGACCTTCGTCAGTCATATCAACTTTATATTTTCGTGTTCTAAATGCATTAACTAATGGCCGTAATTCAATATCTTGAATTGTAAATACACTGGATAATTCTTCTAAAAAATCTTTTTCAGATTCTGTAACAAAATCACCTTGATGTGTTTTTAAAAATTGAATAGCCAAATGTGGATGACCAGCATGAAGCATCTCCAAGTAAAGATGACAAAAAACTGGATACAGTAGATTTTTTAATTCCTGCTGTTTTTCACTATTTGTAAGTGAATTTATCCACAACTTCATCCTAAAAAGATAAAAATATAAAATTTTCGACACGTGATTGAAAAAAAAATAGATACCAGCTAAAATACTGGGTATAAAGTGGGTTCAAACCTTTCGTAAGCTTGATCAGCAGCAATTACATCATTAGTTATTGCACTGAAGACAATAGAATTATGCCTGGACGTGGCAGTTTCGGCAATATCATTTAAAGCCATCTCTTTGCTCGATATAATTGTATTTTTATCAGTTTTTCGGTATAAATCATTTTCCTTAAAGTTAAAATTTATGATTTTTAGGTTAGCTGGATGTCAGCAAGTTTTGGTTAGACTCCAAATAATACCTGATAGCGACGACGCTTTAAATATAATTCAACAGTTGCATTGATCATATCAATTTTTGTACGTTTCATCTTCATTTGATCACAGTTTATTTATTTATATTATGAAAATATTTACGGTTATCGCGGCACACATAGTAGACGAAAACGTAAACAAGGTAATCAGGGACCTAACCAAAAAAACCCAACTGTAGCGCGCACAGGGCACTCTTTTTCATTGATAAACACTGCTCGCACTTGATTCGTCGATTCGGGCGTGTTTGCACACACCTCACAAAGGTAGGAGCGAATTAATTGATGAAAATTCACCGTTAGTTCACACTAATACGCACACAAGTGTAATCAAAGTTGCCTACAGTGGTTTTTGGCATCACCATAATCGCACAGGGGCACCTGCATACGTGGAACAGGTTAAAAACATATCGGAATTTATTAGAAAAATTCCATTGGATTAGATTTTGTGATAAGTTACTCGTTCCAGGTGTCTAGCTGTGTTGCTCAAGGTGCTCGTGATTAAAATGTAAAATGAGTGATCCATCACGTAAACTGAAAAATCCACTTTTGACAGCTGCTGGTCATGGATTTCCATTTGATACGTATCATCCAGAGACGCTTTTAGTGCCTGTTACACCAGCTGAACCTCCACCCGATGTCAAAGATGGTGAGTTTTTTTATATTTTAATATAAAATAATACATGATTACAAAATAAACATATGGGTGGAGCTGATGTGTTTCATTCACTGACACACAGTGTGTATATATTTTTTTTACTGCAAATCAGCTGTCAAGGTCAAGGAAATAACATTAATTTCAATTTTTGTACTGCGTATTGTGGTTTTAAAATTAATATAAACATTTTTTGGGGATTTTTTAGTCTATAAAAATGTTAGTAAAATAATTCTATAGAGGATGACAATTTTTTTCTGATTTAAAATTTTTTCAGAATGTTGTTCTCTCATGTCCTGGGGTTGTTCTTGATCCGTAACGCTGGGTGTAGGTTAAATCGGAACTTTTTTGCTTTTTAACACAGTAAATACATAGTATTATGAGTAAAATAATTATAAGTAAAATTAATAAACATCCAACGACAATTGCGGCAATTTCACCGGTTGTCAAGTTGTCCCATGCTGCAAAAAAAATGTAAAATATTAGGAAAAAATTTGTTTTTTGTAATAGTTTTGAGTCTTACCAGTTACATCTATCGTTCGACTGTAACTATTGCCTGCAACATCGGTGGCAGTCACTTGGACCTTGGTAGAACAGCATGTCGAGCTGTAAACAAAACTCGTGGGACTCTTTGTGCCTGCAATAAATTCTTTTCTCGCTCGAATACCCGCAGGTTGAGACACAACTCTCGCCAAACCCGAGTCAGAATCAGTCACAATTATTTCAACACTCCAACGACCTGTCTCACAGCGATTTGAGTCTGTTTTATCGTGACAATTATCGTAAAATGTGTGGGATATCTCGGGATTTGTGTAATCTGTAATCTGAATTAGAAAAAAATATGATATTTAATGAAAAAAAGGTGAGATTTTCATGTGCAAGACTCACCGAGGTATCTCTTGTGCGAATGTACACATAAACCGACCTTTTCACAACCTTAAAATTTTGCCCACGATCGACAATGAGGTCAAGAGTGTTGACATCCCCGTTGACCTCCGGAACTCGAATCCCAACGAGTACTTTTACAGTTTCTTGACTTTTAATGTAGCGACTCAGTGGCTGTACTTGAACTACCTGCAAAGACGAGCTTTGTGCTCCGAAAAAATGCAGTACTTCAACACCCAAGTGGTTTGTAATTGAGAAAATAATTGGATGAATTGTTCCGGCTAATGCTGACAATGATGTTTCAGGTGCAAGATTAATTTCAAGCTGTTGTACCGCATTTTTTTCATCATCCGTGATCCGTTCCAACTTTGAGGTATCTTTTGCGTCAACACTATCATCATTGACGTCAAATATCACCCGTGCTGACTTGTCTAATACTTGGGAAGGCTTGATCAACTGGTCCGCCTCGCTCAGAATAACAAGTTGACTATCTGTAAAAATTTTCATCGTCAGAGTAGATTGGGAAAATAGTTATTATAACGTATGAAAAGATCAAGGGTCATTTAATGTGCATTGCATAATATTTTGCGGAGTCTGCGCGCGTGTCCTACACAAAGCCAACGTGCTATGCGCCAATTCGTCAGTGGAACTTTGTCTGTTGAGGAAATACATGCTTTGTTTGTTCCCGTGGCCTATTGATTATATCGCGTTTGCCTTGACGCGTGAGAGAAACATTGAAATAGCGCGCACACGCTCTTCAGTCGTGCTGATTTCGACTCGTCAGTCGCTATACTACTACGTTTTAAAGTATTATTACCTGCTTCACGAGATTGCACATGCTTGGGTGAGTCTATTTTCCGCAGCACATCTGGCTTTGCGTATTTTTTCACGGCCAATACGCTCAAATTGTGCAATGCACTATCAGTCGTCGTCGTTGGAGTCGAGATTTTCAGTCGCCAAACCCCAACAGGAGGATTTTGCGCCGTTAAAATCACTCGTTCATCGTCCGTTGACGGGCTCACTGACAGTTCAAGGCCAGATTCGATTTTATTACGATCTGTTGGGTGGAAAAAGTGTGAAATTAATGCCATGTGCATTGACGAAGAATAAAAAATTTTTTTATATCGTGATATGGAGGAAAATTTTGGTGGGGGCTTAATGCTCTAATGATTGTTTTTTTTTTTGTGTGTTTTAATGATTCATTGGTGATATTTGTCGAGAGATTAATTTTTTTTGGACGCTAGTATTTTACTTACCTATCGGGCACTCGAGTAAAAACCATGTAGTTTTGGGAATTGTTAGTAAAAACATTTTTGTTCTGTTGGATATGTCGAATTTTATCGAATTGTTGCTCTCTAGTTTGTATTTTTCGATAATCTGCTAGAAATTTTAATTATAAAAAATATTAGAATATTTTTTTCGTAGGGTTAATAGCAGATTTTACTAACTTCTTCTTCAGTATGTTCATTTGTTGAAATGGGGCAGTTTATTTTTAAAAATTCCAAACACTCTCGATCAGATTTTTTGAAAGAACTGTTTTCTAATCCTTTAATCAAAATTTATTTTATCACCAGTTGATAGTGCTTAAAATTTGAAAAATTTGACTCACCATTAAAAATTGAAATATTTTCAGATTTCCAAATGACATTGAGATGACTAATATTTTGAGATCTCACAGGATCAATGCAATATCTGAAAAAAAAATTCACTTTTTGATTTTTCCAAGAAATAAATGTCGATAACAATTAATCAAACCTCGAGCACTGATTGTCCTCAGCAAAAAATGTGAAATTAATCCGATTTTCATAATTAACATCAATTAAAAATTGATTAGTATTTATTCCGGTGCTTTTAACATATCCAATGTACAATAAAATAATTAAAAACGCTTTCTGACACTGCATGACGTATACGTTGAACTATGGTTTCACTATAGTGACTGGGTAAAGTGGAAAAGGTGGTCCTACTTATAACATCGTCATTTTTCCTGTTTGGTGGCGGCAAACCCATGCTTGCATCGCTCCGATATCGATAACAATGACGGTGCTAAGTAAATTATTGCACAAGTTATGTTAGTAATATCTGGCCACCTTGAATGGGATTAAGGTGTGGACTTGTGGAGGTGAAAGTTACTCATCGTCTGCAGAGTCAATTTTACGGAAATTTGATGATGTACGCGGGCATTCAATTCCCTGAAATTATGTCGAGCTATTCAAAAAGTAGGAGGAGAACGTTTAAACGAAAATTCCGGTCGATAAAGAGAGCGAGTTTGACAATTTCCTGTCAAACATTTGCCGGCTATTTGGGTTAGCTACATAACGTCACTGAGAAAATCCAAGATATAAATAATTTACCCGACAAACTAGAGACCAACAATACATGTATAAAATTCACCCTTAAAAAATAAATATCTATCCCTGAAAAATCATGTGAAAAAATATCTAAAAATTTTTAAATGAAGTTTCAGATTTTTTGCTGCAAAAAAAACTGATTTTACCGTGTTTTCTTGCAGAAATATCTGTACAAACGACTCCCAGTGAGCCACCACAAGTTAATCCAAATTTTAATCAATTCCAACCGCAAGACGACATTAATTTGTCGTCGAGCGCGGCCGTTTCTACCGCGGCGTCCGGATACTTCACGTCAATCTTGTCGTCCCTGCCGAATCTGTCAATCACGTCGATAACGGGTCAAGCACCACGATCAGATCCGCCTGCGAGCCAATTTTACGGCTATTCAGCTCCGGACATTGCCGCAAGCTCGACTGCACCGTCTGCAAGCCCGGCACACTGCGCTCCACCGCCTGTGCAGCCACCTCTGCAACCACCGTCACCACTAAACATCACGAGTAAGCCCTCAAAATCATTTACATCAAAGGTATGCAAAAAAATTTTCTAACCTGGCATGTTTACTTCCTGTTGCAGCACCGGTGACTTATCGACTTGGAAACCGACGTTTAAAGTACGCACCACCGCCAAATTTGACGTCAACTGCACAAAAGCCTCATGTGCCTTTTGACGTGGCACCTTCCAACATCCCACAAAATCTTTTCCAGCCTAATTACAGCCCAGCACAACAAAATATAGGCATCAGCGAGGCCGAAACCTTTACGCCTCAGGTCCCACAAGCTTCCATCACGTCATTTCCGCCTCAAAATCCAGTTTCAACGTTTCCTCCTGTGGTACAGAGCACGACATCGAGTTATTTCACCAGTAGAACCGCAGAAATTCCACCTGCACTGCCGGTTTTTCCGAATTTAGAGATTGAACAACCGGCTACTATAGCTCCAGCGACATTTTTCGACATTACCAGCAAGACTGTCGACGTCAAGCGCGAAGTTTCACCGATTTTCACACCTGCAGATCCACCAGCACAGCATGAAACTCAAATTCCGCGCTCTGATACAACGAATTCCACGTGGTCAGACAATTTATCAACGATTCCACTGACTCAGGACGAACCTTCAGTTATTTTTCCAACTGTTGAAGGTCTACCGACGTCGGAAAAACCTTTAATCAATTTGGGAACACCACCAGAGTTTTATAATCCTACTGAATTTGCTAGCGTGACACCAGTGAGTCCGTTGGCTGATGAAACTCCCTTGGAGCTTCCTCAAAGCGCCTTTGATCCGCGGGGCTTTCACTCAGACTTCAGTGTAACGCCCGTAGTTGCCATGCCCGAACCCACGGGCTGTGCGACGCTCAATCCCACTGAAATCTCCGTGAATCCGCTGGATAACGTGGACACACTGCCGCAAAATTTCCACAACCTCGCAGCAGGCAAGAGAATGCCCTACAGACCGGTATACTATCACTGGTTCTACCGTCGCGAGGTGGAGACCAAGGTTGTGTGGCATCCCTTCTCGATGAATGACAGTTTGGCGCTGGAGGATGTTTACAACTCGAGCGAGATCACGCCCGAGACGAAAGTTGCCACGGACGGTGGCAGGTACGATGTGGAGATTCTCAAGCGCACGAGATCGCCCGTTTACTGGGCTGGAGTGCCCAATGAGGTGCGCAGATCCTCCTGGTTCTACAAGGGATCTTCAGAGTCGAGATATGTGCCCTATGAGGAGAATATCTCGTCCAGATTGGAGGAAGAATTCAAGCAAGCTTGCTTGTCCGATCGCTGGAATCGAAGGGTCGATTTAAACAACGGCGAGTACATCATTTTTCACAGTGCTACCATACAAGTACACTATCTGCCTGCTACCTCGCCCGAACTCGTCGCTTCCTGGGGCACCAGTTCTGTAAGTTTGTTTCAGAACATTTTCAGAAAAATCCACCAGATTTTCAGGCGAAATATTTTTTTATGGCGCTTCATTTTATTATTTTTTTTGTGTTTAAATCGTCATAATTTTTTTATTTCTCATCGAATGACTGGCGTCATTTTCATTGATGTAGGGTATCGACAGCAGTACATATTTGCAGGGAGCATCAATGCGGCCAAAGGTGGTAAAGCGCGGTGTGGATGAGTTTCACATTGACGAGGGTGAGCCCGAACGAATCGACCATCTATTGTTCCTGGTTCACGGCATCGGTAGCGTGTGTGACTTGAAGTTCCGAACCGTTGAGGAAGTTGGTGAGCTTCTGGTATAAATAAAAAACCTGTTTGTTTTTGACTTGAAATATTTCTTTTCTTAGTTGACGAGTTTCGGAGCATCTCGCTGCAATTGGTGCAGTCGCACTACCGAACTGCAAGCACGCACGGGATCGTCAGTCGCATTGAAGTTCTGCCGATATCCTGGCACGCAACGCTGCACTCGGAGGACACGGGGATCGACAAGAAGCTGCAGGCCATCACACTCGAGAGCATACCAAAGTTGCGGCATTTTACCAACGACACGCTGCTTGATGTGTTGTTTTACACGAGTCCAATCTACTGTCAGACAATCATGCAGACTGTGGGCAACGAGATGAATCGGTTGTACGGCCTGTTCACCGAGCGAAACCCTAATTTCAGCGGCAGCATTTGTCTGGGCGGTCACTCGCTTGGTAGTTTGATTTTATTTGACTTGCTGTGCCATCAAAAACCGCCTGTGGACACTCCCCGTGAAGAGACGGCGACGATCGACGAGGAGAATGAGGTTCGTAGATGATTAAACGAGTGATTGATGATTTTAAGAATTTATTTTCATGGTTTTGTTGAATTCAGAGCGAGGACACTGTCAGCCCGATGAAACCTGTGGCCAAATCCGTTGCTAAGCGTCAACTCAGCCGCAAAGTGAGCTATGTGATGGGTGCTGCAGGAACTGGGCAGCCGTTTATCATCTATCCTGCGTTGAATTTCCAACCAAAGGCATTTTTCGCGCTTGGAAGCCCCATCGGAATGTTTGTCACTGTCCGAGGCATTGATAATCTTGGCGAGGACTTTAAACTACCGACTTGTCCGGCTTTTTTCAATATTTTTCATCCATTCGACCCGGTGGCCTATCGGGTTGAGTCGCTGATTTATCCTGACGCGCACAAATACAGGCCCATGCTGATTCCTCACCACAAAGGTCGCAAACGCATGCATCTCGAGCTCAAGGAGACTATGGCTCGTGTTGGTGCGGATTTGAAACAACGGCTTTTGGATTCGGTACGAAGCACTTGGAACTCGGTCTATCAATTGGCCATGTTTCATCGCACGGATAATCAAACATTGGAGCAAGAAATTGACAAAGTTGTGGAGGAACAATTTCTCAGCTCTGCACGAAACTCGGACAGGTCGAGCTTGAATAGTGATAGGAGTCATAGGCACAATCATGACGATCATCCGGAGGATATTGATGATGCGGATATTCGAATTGGACAGTTGAATAGGGGTCGGCGAGTTGATTATGTTCTTCAGGAGGCGCCTTTAGAGTACATCAATGAGTATATTTTCGCATTAACCAGCCATGTGTGCTATTGGTGGGTATTTGAGACACTTAATTTTATTTGAATTAAGTTTATTTTTGAGTTTATTAATTTTTTTCACCAGAATATTCGTGTTAAAAAATTTAATTCTGTAAAAATTTGACTTTTTGGTGGAAGATAATCGGTTTTCCTCTGTTGGAAAAATTTTTTTCTCTTGAAATTATTTCAATAAGTTTTAAAGAAGTTTTTAAAATGTTTGGTGCAGAATTTTTTTTTTCTGAATATTTTTGAAGGAGAGATCCATGTACTTGGAAATTTCGGCATTTTTGTGAATTTTTTGGTTTTTTGCTAATAACTCGATAACTAAGTAAGATAACGGAAAAAGTCATAGGACTCGAATAATTGGGTACTGAATTTTCTACAAAAAATGTAGAATAAAGTTTTTTGATATTTTGTTTTGTTTTTGAGATATTTTGAAAAATGAAAATTTCAAAAAATTGATAATATTTCAAAAACTATGGTAGATAAAAAAAAGTTTATTTAACGTTTTTTGTGGGAAATTAAGTGCCTTTTAATTTAACTTCTATAAGATTTTTCAATATCTTTGATATTTAACGAGTTATCGACAAAAAAGGATGGAGTTATCGACAGAAAAGGATGTTAACATTTTATAGTTAAATTTACTAAGGTTAATTTTATCTTTCAGTGGATTAATTTTCCATATATTTTCACAGGGAATCCGAGGATACAATGTTGTTAATTCTTAAAGAATTGTACGGTTCAGCCGGTATACAGGCCGATGCTCAAATACCGCAGCAGATAATGTCGACTGATCGAGAGCCCTTATCCGCTGACACGGTCCGAGTGTCCGGGTCGTCCGTGACCCCAGGAAGCGGTGTATCGTCGCATTTTGATGCTCCGAGTAAATTTGGCGTGGATCCGACTGCTCCCATGAGTCAAAAGCCAATTGGACCGCCGCCGATCGCCGGATTTGTACGAAAATTATGAGTCGTTAATCATCGAATATAAATCAACACAGAAATATATTAAATATTTTTCTAAACAACGTTCAAGAATATTTTTAAACATTTATTCATTAAATTCTAACAATAATTTAACCCTCATTTTTTCCACTCGCTTTTTTTTCAACGATTTTGTCCCTATTTTCCACATTTGATGTGCATTTTAGCGGGATTTTTTTGGTTATTAAAGTTTATTTATTTGGTTTTTTTTTTTTTCATGGCGGAACGCGGAGATACGTTTCCCCACAGCGGGGGATAATAGTCCAATGGTTCGTAGGCTTATCACAATGATCAGTACGGAAAGAAAAAAAAAACGCTTTGGTGCATGCATCATGCACCTCGGTATATCACGGAACGCTAATTAATTGCAGTGCAAGTCCATCGTCCCTCAGGACATTTGCATTTCGCGTGCACTGCCTCGTAAAACTACCGAGCTTGTCAGCTTTGGCGAATTTCAAGATGATTTATCGCCTTTTGCAAGTTACTTTTTCACGACACAACGTCGTCAACGACATTGCACGAGCATGAGATCGTTTCTTAGTCATTCTACCTTATCACCCGGCCTATACTTAGCCTTTTGCGCTTTTTTTCATCGTCCCTGCGTGACGATTGCTCGCCACTGATTCGCAAAAGAAACGGGAAACGAGCATAACGCTTTAAAATTTTATCTAGCGCTTTGTTGACAGGCTACTTGAATATTTAATCATCCCCAATGTGCTTGAGAATATGTAATATAATCTTCTGGGACATTGTTGGCGAGAAAGTGGTCCGTGTGTGCTCGTTACACTGCCACATTTGTAGAATGGGAAAAAAAACAATTTCTTTTCTCATTCTTTATAGGAAAAAAATAGATTTTTTGATTAATTAATGAGTATTTTCACCCTGTATGGGTGAAGTAATTTATTTAGATTGTCCGGGTAGCAGCAATGTTTCTTTTTCTTTTCGCGTTGAATTTTTTTTTTTGCCTTGAAGTTCGAGTTGTATCAAGTTCAACAAGCAAGGTCGCTTTCACATGCCGTTCGTGGCTGTTTCAAATTTATACGAATTCGCGCCGTCATGCTTGAGGAATTCTTATGACGTTCATGAAAATATCATAAAGACTTTTGTTAATATGTTTGTAATTATTTTGTTGTAAAGTATATAATGAATTTCGAAAATCATTTTATTTAAGAGTTAATAATTGTTATTGTGGTTTTTCTGATGGGGTAGACAGTTGTTTAGACTCGTGTGTTTTCACTTTTTATCGGTCTTTCGAGTTGGCTCTTGGTTAGTGTTAATATTGCCCTCTGCGACCGGTCGTGCATATAGTAGAGGCTGATGATGCTGAAATTACCTGTTGGTTGATTAATTATTAGTTCATCATGTGCGTTCATGACGATTAGGTGTTGTTGAAATTCGTGGGATTTTCAGTGAGACTTGTTCTCTTTGCCCCGCTTTGATTAAGATTCCACGAGGAGAAAGTGTGTATAGTATCCGCGTGATTCTCTAGAGAGAATCCTGCCTACACACACGTGTATGTGTGTTAATGATTGGTTAACGCGCATAAATTCCGTGGATAACGTGTGTATTATAAATCAATGGAATTTTTGGAGTTATTTCTTGTGAAAATATTTTAAATGAAAAATTTTCCGATATATTAAACATGTGAAAATTATTGATTTTATATGTTGCGTCAATTTTTAATTAACTACTGTATTTCTAATTATACATAATTGCAACTTTACGAGCATCGTTAGTTGGTAATATTACATTTTTTTAAATTAAAATATTAATATAAATGTTGAAATATTTTTAATGATAGAGAAAATTGTTTTTTTTTTTTTTTTTATTGTCTAGCAAATTTTATGGTTTTTTTTGGGGTTAGAAAATTTTAAATATCTCTAGAACTATTCAATTTACAGGATTTTTGGAGGGTATATTTTTTGTAGCTCTTGAAATTCTCTATAAAAATGTTCCTATGCAAAAATTAAGTATCTCTGATTCTTTATGAGATATAATGAAATTATTTCGAAATAATATTGTAATTTTTTTTTAAGTTTAATGTTTTTCAATTATATTTATAGCAAGTTTATTCTACTTTTCACTATAGTAAAAATAATTAGGAATTATTCATTTATGTTAATACAATAGTTTAATTTTTTTTTTTATTTTAAACGCAAGGAAATTCATTTTATTTGAGTACTATATGGTTTACGATGGCGATACGGTTCATTAACTCCCTTTACGGGGGAGCACTTGAGTTTTTTTTATCCCTTAAAAAGTTGACAGTGGTAAATTTCTCATTGAAATACGTTTTTTTTTTTTTTTTCTCTTGAGCTAAAAAAAAAAAAGAACAATTCAAGACCTTTTTTGTCGTGAATATTTATATCGAAATTTCCTTATATTATATTTCACGTTGAAACGCGACTTTTCACCTTATTTTGGAGCGATTTCTTATATTAATTAGGACATATATTGCTTGGCGATATCGCGAAATATTCTCAGGGGTTAGCATACAGTAGCTGTATTGTTCATTGAAATCTTTGGTTCACTCATTAGGCGAGTATAAAAAAATTTGTTTGGGGTTACGAAAATTGGATTTGTCAAGTAAGCGGGAATTAGAACGCCAAGTCGAGAATTATATGTTTATGCGTGATGGCTATATATATGGCGCATTGCATGTAAGTATACCTCTCTACTACTATCATCTACTCTACGCGTAGACTACCACTAAATTCATCCAAGTGAAAACGTTCACGTAATCCGCAATGAGATTATTCTGGTGCAATACACTATTTTACAATAGTCGGATACATAACATGATGCTTAGGAAGCGTCATTTTCAATTTTTATATAATAAATCATAAACTGAGCTACATGATATTTTTATTATTTTTTTTTAATTAAATCAAACCGAGTAATCTGTTGAAGCGAGAAATCAATTTATAATTTATACAATTATATTTTATTATCGTAATGAAAAAAAAATTTTTTTCTCCTCGATTTTTTACACTTGAAAAAAAATGAGTTTTAACTCATATTTTAAAAAATAAAACACAGAAAATTAAATAAATCGATTAATTAATGTCTGTAGCAAGGAAAAAAAATTTGTTTTTTAGTTTTTTAAAAATAAGATAATTGAGAAAAATTGTGGGATAAAATTTTTCTTCCGTATGTTTAACCATTAACAAAAAAAAAGTAGTGGTTAAATAATAAAGGTAAAAGTTAACCATTGGAAACAATAGCCGTTTGAAATAGCTCTAATGAGATTTGAAATAATGTATAAAGCGGGAATAAAAAAAATTCATCTGCCATTTTAGGTGATTTGAGAGTGGATTCAGCCGTACGGAAGTGTATAGACACTCGCAATAGTAGTGAAAATAAGAATGAGTAAAGTGGCCATCAATGTAAAGTGCAGCGAAAGTGCGGAGAGATCGCGTTCCTCGTGACTCGTCTTTCTCATCGTCACGTGACGTGCGCCGACAATCCGGCTGATGGGCGTTTTACACTAAAGTTCCGCGAGTAGAGAGAAAGATGCCGTTTATACATAAACAAGTTACAGAGAACCATAAAAGGGACACACCTTGGAGGAATGCGTGAAAATAATTAAATTCCACGTCAGGTGAAAATTTCTTTCTCAAAGTCGTCACCTATAGGTACGGTCATTCTACTGTCGCCGAGACCGCGTGACCCTAAAACTCCTTTCGAGGTCCACTCACCGAGAGTCGCTCACCTTGACTGCGGTCGTCAGGCGTTTACATATATACTTCCCCATCTCGATTCATTTTTTTCTCACTATTTCAATCCACGCGAGTTACGCAATAAAGTACCTTTTCATTAGCTATCTGTTTTTTTTTATTCAACTCTAATTTACTATATTTTTTTCAAGCTAAAAAATTACAAATAATTTTTTTAATTCTATGACAACTGCTATTAATTGCATAATAATTTTAAAATCATGAGTTTCAACGTCGAAAATGATATTTCCATACATGAACATGCATAAAAAATTTTTTTTATTTACATTCAAGTACCAATAATTTTTTTTAGCTTATATTTGGTCATGTAAAAAAAATTTTTGCTTTTAAAAAAAAAAAGGGTGAAAAATTGAATTTAATAGAAAATATCAGGTTTCAAATGACAGGCTTAGTATTGGAATTAAATTAGTTGAATTAATTGGTGCGTTACTCGAGTTTCAAACTAAATTTTTCGGAAGTGAAAAATTTTTTTTACGAAATATTAGAGAAGTCAAATATTTTTTATGATGAAATATTTTACGGTTTCACTGTCGAATTTCTCTTGAAAAATTTTTTTTTTGAAGAAATATATTTGACATAGAATAAAAATAGAAATTTGGCGTGATTTACTACGATCGAAAAATATATTTGAGATTAAAGTAAGTCCTGAACTATAGTGTGGCCATCGGTCAGCCTACTTTCACCATACCGATTTTTTGTTTCTGTCCCTCGAGGAGCTCGTGAGAGTGTTTTCCCACTCTTTACTGCACGTATATCCTCGCACTTGCCGCACTCCCCGTGTCGTTCCGGTCGTCTTCTTCGTATTCTCTCGTATGCGCTCGTCCTCTCTACTCACTGGATAGGAAGGGTAAGCCCACGACACCGGCAATGATGACAACGAGAATCTATATAAGCTCGTGTTGCGCGTCCAACCTGAACATTTTTTCCGCGTTTATCTCACGTGTCACGTCGGCCAATTCGTGTGGACCATCGGCGGAATGACCGCCGTGCATTCGATAGATCACGTAAATGGTTGTGAACTATAGATTTCAGTAATTTCAATGATTTATTTCAAGTTTTTCCACGTCTGACTTTGCGGATTTGTTTTTTTTTTCGCGCCCATGTGACTGTGCACTGCTTGGCTTGGTTTATTATAGTGTTTAGTGTAAATAAGTGCCATGATCAGTTTAAAGGTATGTTTTCAAAGATATTTCAATTAATTTCAACTATTGAAAATGTATTTTTTAATTTAAGTATTTTTTATTGAGAGTAAAAATATTTATATCGAAAAAAAAAAACAAAATTCTCGACATAAAAGCTTGATTTTTCGCGTTGAAAATATTTTTACAGAATATCAGGGCATTATTGATAGATTTTATAAATTTAACATTTGTTGAATAAACTGAATGAATTTTTTTTTTATATCGAGTATTCACAAAAAATTCTTGAACTTCAATTTATGCAAATTTTTTCTCAATGAGTGTGATAAAACTGAATTAATTTGCATGACAAGATTAACTCAAAATTCCATTTCATTCAGGAAAAAATTACACTAAGAATTCAAAGAGATCTAGTTTATTTTATGATTGATAGAAATAATTAAAAAAAAAAATTAGAGTTTTTAAATTATTGCTCTGAATCCGGGTTGTTCGTGAATCCGGTTTTTTTTTGATGAGTCCAAACATTAAAATCTAGTTCAGAGGCTTCGTGACTCACGCACGAACCTACGTGAATATCGTAACCTTCCCGAAGTGAAAGTCCTCGGATTTTTATCTCGTATATCGTATACATTCCCCGTGAAACCCATTTCTGCTCTCGTTATTCCTGCACAAGTATACAAAGATCTCATAATTTCTAGATAGCATCAATTCTTCTCGGGCTCACTCTGCTTGCCTGTGACTCTCTGGGCGTGCTAAACAATATCAGCGATCACAAGAAGAAAGATGTAGCAGTGGAGCAAGCAGATCCAACTGACCCAGCAGGCGGTGAAAAAACAACTCGAGACGTTGCCGAGAACAGAATAAGTACGGAATACAGCCGTTCAAAGCCGAATTACAAACCAGCAGCAGTCTACGGTCTGCCACCATCGGGACCATCCGGAAACTTTGCATCAGGAGGCCCATTGCCACCAGCTCTATCCAATTTTCCATTACCACCACATCAATCATTCCAATTTTACGGACCACCTAGAAAGCCATTTGGGGGCCAACCGAACTTGGGCCAATTCCCACGGCCCTCAAAACCGTCGCCGTGGAAGCTCAGGCCCAATCATGGCCACGGGATACCAACTTCTCTGGCGGCCTATGGACCTCCCGACAGGACAGCACAACCAAACTTCGGAACGCCCATTAGAAACAACTACGGGCCACCCAAGCCCTCAATCAACGGTGGAAACAGCATTTTCATTAATCCACCGCATCCTGGACCGCCCCCACCGGGTGTCCCAGCTCCACCAACGCCTCCGGACATCAAGTACGATGGCTGGCAGCCTATTATGGGCTTTACGTCAGTGCAGGAACACCCAACAGCGCCGGGATCCACTCATCCGCTGCCTCCGACCAGTTCAGTCCACATTTCCACGGGTATCTCCGACTCCAACCGCATTATCGACGGCTCACGGCCAACATACATACCCAGCAACTCTTACGGCGAGCCCATCACCAGTCCGGATGCTCACAGCTTGAAGCAGTCGGTCCAGACGGACAATCCGGCCGACGGACTGCCCCCACCGGTTCTGCCTGAAACTGAAATTCTCCACAATGTTCAAACAGCGGCAAAAAGTCTTCCGCCGCACGGCAAACCTGTCAGTTCCAATCAACTTAATATTTTTGACTCGTTGCCGCTGCAAAATATTGACAGCACCAACGACCTGGGCCTTCTTTTGCCTCATACTTCGGCCATCAGCCTGAATCACAATGAAAATGATGGGTTTTTGTCGTCCAACGACTTGTCCCTGCAGCAGTTGCCCCCGGCCGGCCTCTCACCCACGTCCTATTCGTCGTTTACACTGTCCCCCGGATTTACCGACTCGTATTTGGCACCTCCACCGTCCTCATTCAGCTCTAGTGGGCCCTATCCTCCGTCTCGACCCAAGTATGGTGCTCCTCCAGTCAGTTTCTTCCAAAGTCACCGGCCCCGACAGTTTCCGCGCACTCCCTTCGTCAGGCCGTTGGCGGGCCCACTCCCTCCAGTGCACCAGAGCCTTGTCCCACCGCGCTCCTGGGTTTCTATCAAGTTCCACGAGCCAAATGCTCCGGTGGCCTTGCCCTCGCTGACGTATGGCCCTTCCTTGGTGCAATCGCAACCAGTTCCGGTGCCCAATTGTGCTCAATCGACGAGTGCTCATCATCAGGGTACCAGTTTTAGCAGTAGCAGTTTTAATCGGCCTGCAGGCATCGAGAACTTTCCCTCGGTCAGTCAACTCGCGCTGGATGTCAGTGTACCGCAACTCGGCAACATTGGATCGACTGACAGCTATGGAAACGCGCTGAGTTTTAGCCAGGATCAGAGATCCGCAGCATCCGATCAAAATGCCGTGATTAATGAGTTGGCTAATGAATCTTCCGCGGTGGGTGAAAGTAGCCCTGCTTACAGTCCCTCGGGTTTGAGTATTTCAAACTTTGAGCAATTGAACAAATTTCAAGATGGCAGCGGTGAAACCGCACTTGCATTAGCGCAAACTCTTGCCACAGAGGGTGCCTCGGCCGATAACTTCCAGATTCAAGGCTCACAGGGGACTTATACGCTGCAAATTCAATCGGCTGATGGCACGGAAAATTCCGACGGTTCGATACGTCATGACCAAGTGCTGTCTAATGGACTTTTACAGGATATTCTATCGGCAATCGAGCAACCTGGGCAATCGGGACAAGTTAAACTTCAAGGTGAACCCGAGATTCAGAGTATTGATGATGTTTACCGAAGTGATAGTTCCGAGTTTTCGAATGAACGCCAACAAATTAATTCGAATGACTTGACTGGCCTTGATCAGCAGTCGTCAAACGACGGTGTGGCGGTGTTTTTTAATTCCTACAAGGAGGCCAACCCCAGAAATCAGATTAGGTCAACGTCTAAGGATGAACGTGATGCTGTCGTTGATTTAAATGAAAGAAATGTTAAAATTGAAAGCAATCAAAAATCCTGAGTCTCAAATATTTTTTTTTAATAATGAAATTGGAAGTTATTTGATAATGAATTTGGCATTTAATATATTAAGAATTAATTTTATTAGTGATGGATGAAAGATTTCGATTGCCTTTCACTCCCGCCGGCTATACATATATACATCAACTCCTAAAATATTCATCAGATGTGTGTGAAGTGTGTTTTGGGCAACTGCGAGAGGAAAAGTTGACTTTGAGTGAATTGGGGACGATGCGCAATGGCCATTTAGGTCAACGGGTCGCTCTCTAATATTCTTGGAAGCAAAAGTGCAACGAATATGTCAGGGGAAAGGTCATATAATTTACTAGATCACATGTACACGTGCCACAGAGATTTTGTGCGTTTATATACGACAATGTTTTATATGATCATTGTAGAATTTATTTATTTATCCAACTTGTACTATTATACTTGTCTGTGCTATAGGGACTACTATATTGTTTTTTTTTTTTCTTGGAAAATGACGATCTATGTTGCGCGTGGTTTTTCATTCGTTTCTATACTCATCGTGGATCTTCTTTCCAAGGGATATTAGGGCCGTTACTTGGCCGAGAGTGAGAGAGATTCCGCACTGTCGAGTGCGCCGAGATACAAAGGCAAATGTACGAGGGGGAATTAGCTGGTGCCTCTAAGTAGGATTACGGTTATGTAAATGAAGTGCCAATCCTATCACACGGCTTGCTATTTCCCTCTTTGGCGTTTTGTTCTGCATCGCAAATTCTCGATCTCATTACTGTGGCGTTCGACGACAAGAGTATCCCTGAGTTTTGATATCGACTTATATAGTACCTTTTAATTTATTGTTTATAAAAAAATAAATTTATTCAAACTAATTTCAATTATTTTTCCTAGATATTTTTTCAATCCTAAATATTAAAATTTTAATCCTGCAGATTTTTATTTAGGCTCTATACGACTTTTTGAGGGTCAAAATAATTATTAATACAATTCAGAAAAATAAGTGGACCATGATTTTGCAGCAAAAAAAATCATTTTAAGGTAAAATATTTGATAAAAAAATTTTTGAAAATGTGAAATGTTTGAAAATTAAATTGAATAGAAATTTTTAGGTAAAATTTATTATGTAAAAGTTAGTTAACAATGAAAAAGTGTAATATCGACGATGGTATAGGAGAGTAGATGTTGTCTGTTCCAACGATAGTGTATTGAGCGTTGAGCTCTCGTGGAAAAATACAAGAGGAAGCCTCGACTCATGACGCAAACAGCTGAGGATGACAACGAAATGCGTCAAATAAATCAAATCGGTTTAGAAAATATAAATGTTGATGACAAAACAATTGACAGTGGATAAGAAAAAAAGGAATAAAGTTTTTGCCAGTTGTAGAAAAGTGTTATAAATCACCATACAAGCCAGACATATAAATGCAAAGATAGAAATAGCAGAGGATTATAATACAGAAGGACGTTTCCCCCGCATAATTAAGCTGGGGCGCGTTGGTTTTTGATGGCCACTAAAAATGTCGCCAAGGGTCGAGCGAGTGGTTAACGAGTTTCGACAGTTACGAGAGAGAGTATCTTGGCAGATAGAGGGACTCTGGCACAGCACAGGCATGCGCATTTCTCGTTTTACGCCAGAGTATTAGCAAAATACTCAGGGGCTCATAAAGTCTCGGGTGGCGTGCAATTCGAGTCACTTTGCGAACCCTTTATATACCCGTACACTCACCGAGGGCAAAGGAATACGAGTTGGAATGCCTCGGCGAATCCTACGGGTATAGTCGACAGAGCCCACAAGGCGGCACTGATTTTAATGCCACGCGCGCGGTTCTTAAATTTTACGTTGCCGGCAGAGAGGACGCGGTGCTGACAGCATCACAGACTACATACTCTACAGAGATATATGCTGCAACCCTGGGGAAGGCGCGTGTGCGCTATTATTATTTGTTCATGAATCGGCCACACACACAGACTTATTTTGTTGCAATGCTCGTCTGCTACTGTGGCGGATTAAGCTTGTAGTTTTGAGCTGGTCGCGCGCGCGACCACTTGTTTCTCTCTCTCTCGCTTTGTATAAAGTAAATACGCGGTATAAACCGGGTCAGGCGGATAGATATTTAGCCAAGTGAATTTTGCTTCAATGCCAACATCTCGCGGGAAACATTGCTTCGTTCTATTATGCTCGTTTCTACTAAATTGCCCCGCAGACCGTATAATTTCATGATGTAAATAAACTCACTCTGTCTTGGAATCTTTTCAATTTGACAGTTGAGTTTAAACTGAAAATTATTATTTTAAATATTTTTTTAGATTTTTTATTGTTGGATTAACACATTTTTATCGCAGTTTTCTCATTTTTTTGCTTGTTTAGAAAAATGAAACAGGGTTTCTATATATGACATTATCACGTTACACGATGGTTTAACCATGAAAAAAAAGAAGAAAAAATTAAATATGTATGAAGAATAATTATATATAGTTAGAAACCTCTGTGGTTGGTTAGAATTACTTGGGGAAAAACGAGTTAAATATTTCTTCTTTGAGGTTAACGAGCATCAGAAGTATATATAAGCGTTTAACTCATCTCCAGATTTAATTACAAACCTTTTTTTTTTTAAATTATACTTTTAGGCTTTTAAATGCGGTGAATATAATTATCTAAAGTAAGTGGAACATGATTTTTCTGTTTCAAAAGAGGCTTTGATTATTTCAAATCAATTTCAAGTTGAAATTTTTTACTAAAAAATTTTTTTTTATTTTTTAGCACGCGCCACATTTTTCTAAATAAAAAAAAATGTTTTTACTGTTTGAAATTATGATTTTTAATTTTTCCTGTTGATTAAAAAATGCTCCTCATATTTTTCTGATAAAAATTGTTTATTAAAATTTTTTTTTTTGCGGAAATTTGAAGTTTGAGTCACATGACATTTAACCTTAATCAGAGAGAAATATATAACAAAAGAGTGAAAAAAAAAACGTAAAAAAAATATCATATCCCTCTCTCTAATTAGAGAAATTTAAATTCATAGCCGCCACTGGTTTTCTATACGTCCCTAGATATACATATACCTTTATATTGCAGTGTCTTTTGCTTTTTTTTCTCAGCGTCAGGGCGAGCCTTATTTTCTCTTCTTTACACAGTGCTATACTTTTTCTTCATCCTTTTTCCCTTATGCCCTTACTCACTCTCATTATCTTATTTCTCTTAGGCTTTGCCTTTCACATCTAAAGCCCGCGCGTTTCTTAACTAAAGCAATTACGAATCAGCAACGACGACGACGACGACGACCCTCCGAGCTTTTTTTCTTCTTCTGTGACAGGGGGTATAACGCATCGGTGATGAGTGGCGCCATCTTTTCTAATCGTATATAGCGGGGAGAGAGCTGTGTGGTGCGCACATGCAAAAAGCAGAAACACACGCTTTTTAGGTTGTATGAATTATGAATGTATGACTATGTCTTAGCGTGAAAGCTTATCTCGACGTTATGCTGGCGTCCAGTACATATACTTGGTCCACAGGGATGGTTTTTTGCGCTGTGCCGCGGCTAAAAGCCTTTATAAATCAGAACAAGTCCGTCGGACGACACGATCGTTTCAGGCTATAGAAGTTTGCTTTGAAAACTTCTATAGCGAGCTGTGCGCACATGGGCAACTTTTATATTGCTGAGAATTGCCGTGTACTTACTAAAATATATCCATTACACGGTAAAAATCTTAACTTGTACGAGGGCGCTAATGTATACTAAGTTAACACGTTGACAAGCTGTCTCTCCTTTACCAAAGTAAAAAGTTATATGCTTCCCTCTGTGGATTATTAGTTGGTAATTTTATTTTATGATACACTTTGTGTCGAAAAGTAAATGATTTGAAATTGTTTCTTTAATTTTTTACATTGATTTATAGTTTTTCAAAAATCATTGTCGCAGTGTTGACATTTTTTTGGAAAATTTTTTTTTATCGTTTATTTATTTATATCCGAAGGTTAAATAGAGGATAAAATCGGGTGTATATGGAGATTTTTTACATATAACGCGCTTACCTGCAGTAGATACAGCCATATCTCGGTGTATGTGTTCTCGGGCTTTTTTACGTGTATAGAGCGCTGTGAAAAATTCGGAGCGTTCGTAAAATTTGAGTAATTATCTATCATGATAAAATTTCGCATTGTTTTGTTAGCGAGAAATTGAAAAATAAATTCATAATATATAAATTTAAAACATAAATAATTAAAAAAAATCGATTGAAAAAAATTTTTTTTTCCTCAAAATAACCAAACTCTTAAATATTGGAATTGTTGTTAATTAAATTTAAATAAAACTCATATTTTACGCATAAAAAAATACGTCTTATTATGAAAAACGGTTGAAAATTAAAAAATTTTTTTTTTTATAAAGATTGAATAATTTTTAATTTTTTAATACAGAATTTTTTTAAAAAATATATTTCCGTGAATCTTTTATTCTAGACATGGAAAAATATGTCTTGATTGTTAATAACATTTAAAAACATTCCTTTACTTGACAGAAAAATTTTTTTTTTTTGCTTAAATTAATATTTCTAATTTGAGAAAAAATTGCGGTCATAAAGTAAAAGTGAAAATAAATATTGTAGAAATAAACAAAAATCAGTTTTTATTTTCTTTTACATTGGAAGTAATTGTTATTAGAAAGAAAATCAATCATATTTCTTGTTGATTGAGTTATAATTACGATTTACAACGAAATAAAGAGAAATAAATAAGAATCAGTTCTCGTGTTCGTGATGAGATTAAGGGAAAATTTTACCATCAAACGATCCCCCAGTCGACAATCTCTCTACTCTCGGATTCTCTATCGCTACGATATTTGTCCATAAATATCCGCACCTAAACCAGGGGTGGATGATTCTCAATCATCTATACCCACAGAAAAAAATAATATTATCATTTTATTGAAGGAAAAAAAAATATGCTCTCTTAAAATATAATTTTTGATTAATTTGTGCTGAATCAAGGGTCGCACAGTAGGATTAACTCTCTCGCGTTCGGTTGGATAATTTGCTAAATGCTGCGCATCTGTTACCTACCAAATTATTTTGTTCGAGGACCCGTGAAAAAAATTTCTCTCTTGCACTCTTTGACAAATGAAAGTTATTTTTCGTCGTTTCTATATACACTTATTCACACTTCCATCACGTCATATTTTCATCTTTATGCTAATTAATAAATATACAGTATTTAGGATGGATGACTTTCTATTTTTGTCATACTTTCAACTGCCATTGAGTGATGATAATCGATATACAAGGTAGAACTATAGAAAATCACTTGTATTCTCATCTTGAAATACGTGATTACTATTTGATATTATAAAACTTTCTCTCGAGCTATTCCCACGTTCCATTTTGTGCGTGATGCTCGTCTCCCTTTTGTTTCATGCAGGGACCTTGCACGACACTTGGCATTACTTTCTGAGGATTTTAAATAATTTAAAATAATTATTAGGTAACACTTAGAGGCAGTTAATCGTGTGTTTAACAAGCGGAAAGACAAATAGAGTATATTTTATCGTGTGAATCTCATTGCGATAAACTTGATCAAGGTGGGAAAATATGTAATTTGTATAGGTATATATTGCAGTAAATAATGCAATTGAAGGTTTAATAAAATTTTCTTGGTTTTATAAATGTTGACATATGCGCGTCGTTTGATCGATTATATGATACGACAACTCGGCGCGTGATAACTCGCGCTTTTTGTCGCGTCTCTTTTTTGTTGTTGTATATCTATATATTTATCGCGTTTTGTTATTTTCATTTTCACGAAACAATTCGAGGCAGCGTGGAATAAGCGAGGAACAAGTCATCGTCGATTTCTTCATACTATGCAAAAATGCTGAATACGCGGCCGTTAAACGCAGACGGTGGTGCCAATATGAGCAAGTCTGTGCCCTAAAACGATCATCCGGGAATATAGAATAGAAAAAAGCAATGACACGAATGCACGATAACATCTTCTTTAGCCATTCCTATCAGGCTATTTCCACATGATATCCAAACATTTTTATGCAAGAAAAATTTTTTCTTCTTCTTGGAATATATCTCGTATTTATTATTTTTTTTAAGATTTAATTTATCAGTTATTATCATCATCAGAAAATTTAAAAAAACTTTTAAAGTTTATACATTTTACGTTCTATCCTGATAAAAAAAAATTTTCCATGATAGGTATATACTTGGTATCTTGAAAAAATCTGCAAAAAAATAGGAAATTTTAGAATTAAGATTTTAAAAATTATTTAAAAATTTTTATGCATGTAGAGAATAATAAAAATAGGAAAATATTTTTAAATATTAAAAATTGGAAATTTTTACGTTAAATTTTTACACATTATAAAACAGTTAAAAATTTCTGCACTTGAAAATATGTCAATTTTTTTTTATTAGTTGTTTTTATTTAATAATACTTATTAAAATTTTCAAAATAAAAACATTAGTTGGAAAATTCTTATATAATTGTGCGAAAGACGATATAGAAAAAATTCTCTAAATTTTTCGAGTTTTCGATTTGTTTCTTTGATTAAGAAAGCAAAAAAAAATGTTTACTATTAAAATTCACTATTTTTTTGTTGAATTATAAAATTATTATGCATATATTTAAAGTTTAAAACAATTAAAAACTTCATTATTGACATAAATTGAATTTTTTTTTTTCTATTTATAAATATTTTTTGACTCATTGGATATTTCTTATCAATATTTAAATATCTAAATAAATTTAAAAAATGATGTATATATACATACATTAAATAAAAGCACGAAATTTTTTTGCAACGCGATAAGTCGACAATTCGAAAAAAAAAACGAAAAAAAAAAAAAAAAAAAACTTGAAAACATCTTAGTTGTTTTAAAATTTTTTATTGGTTTCTCTCCTCGACTTCTGTTATCTCTGTAAATATGTATACTCGCGGGGTGTTATATCACCAGGATAATCTTGAATATTTTTTGCACATACACATATATACAAAAGGTATATCCGGGATGTGCTTGGGAATGGGTAAAAAGGTTATTGTGGAGCGTGGGCTCTCCTCGACTTTTAAACTTTTTACGTAATATCCAAAATTTGAATTTAACCGCTAATTATACGACCCTCGGCTGGCGCTGACGGGCTCAGAGCCTCCAACGTTAAAATATTCATCGTCTTGGTAACTGGAAACTTTTCCCACTCTGGTGAACCAACGCAAATTTATTATACTTTTCTCATCCTCTTTTATGGATGCGTATAGCTACTCTTTTCCTTCTATTTCTCGACAACGCCACCTCTACCATTGCCACTTAACCGTATTCTTGCATGTTAATACTCATTGCAACATATTCTACATTCACTTTTCTCACATGATTCATTCGTTTTGCTCACCTGTCGTGGTATAAAGCACTTGAGAATTTAATTCAGGCCTGTGGGGGTGCATATTCATGTCTAAATAATCAATTTATCAATTTAAAAATACAACTTTGATAAAATGATTTTTCAGTGTTTTATTATATGTTGTAATTTTCAATCTCTCTCGGTATTTATATATGATGCATTGGCTGTGTGTATGTATACCAGAGCTTTAGCACACATGCGGATTGTAAGCACGACAATGGGCATTGTGTTGCCGCCACAAGCAGGAACCGAATACGACATCAGCGTCCACGCTTGTGCATTGTCAGAGTGTCAGACTATGTCTTCCTTTGCACGACCAAATCGTGTTCACTTTCCCTTTCTATTTTCAATCGTCCCTCATCTGCCCGCTCATGTAGCTCGTTATTCCTGAAAATATAAATATGTAACTATACTGCCTTTAGAATTTAATGTCATGGCTATTTTTAATTTTTTTTTTAATGTCAATATTATCAGAAATTGCAATAATCAAAAATGTTTTAGCGTGTAGGATTTGAATTTTATAGAGATGTTTTTTTGCACTAATTTTAGAGTTTTTTTTTTTCAATGAGATATAGGGGGATTTGTAGTGGTTGAATTTTTTATGGGATTTTAACTGATTATTCGTTGATAAAAATTCCGACATATCCTATTGTCGATAACAATTCCGAGAGTCGGTGTAATACGTGGCTTTTAAGACGGGATTAAAGAGATAATTCAAGATAATGAGTATTAAAGTGCATTAAATAATTTTTCTTTAATTGCTAGAAGATGTGAGTCATATGAATCGAGATGTAAGAAAAATTATAGTTAAACTATATTTAAAAATTCTAAACAACCTCAAATAAAATTTTATTCATTTGTAAATCATCAGTTACACATTAATGCAAACAGACTACAGAATAAGACAAGTTTATTCTCCAGAGGATGTGGTAAAGCAGGGCGACACCCTGGGTAAGGCCTCAAGAGTCAAATCAAATTTTTTTTTATGGTGTCAAAAATCTAAAAAAAAAAAAAAAATCATTATTTTTAATCAACATTCGTACATTTTTAGCGGTTAAAAAAATTCTAATCAAGTTAGGATAAATTTTAATGTACCATATGAAAAAATTGACAAAAATATTGTAAAAAATGTTGAAATTGTTTTCAATGAATTTTTCACTCAAATAATAATAATTTCACTTTATATAACAAAATATAATATCAATTAAAAATCATTAAAGTCCTTTGGAATATTTTTTTTTTATCGTTAATTGGATGAGAAAAAGAATTTTAATATAATTTTTTTTATTGCATAATTTTATTAGAAATATTGAAGGTATTATTTATTAAAACTACACAATTATAGTACTAGAAATTGATGAAAATAAAAATAAACAGAGAGATTAGTTGGATATCTGGCTCATAAGGCTCGTCGCTGTGATATGCCAGACGACAACGAGGTGGCAAAGGTTTGCGCTATCGAAATTGATTGAGTTTCATCTCGGGGAAGTAGGTGCGGGGAGTTGTCCGGAAATTCCCTCGGGATTGTTGCCACGTATATCCCGTTTAAAAAGGTGTACTGGATACCTCGCAATACGCGAGGGGCAAAAGGCTGAGTGGAAAGAGGAGATTTCATCAGAGGATGGCAACACTTAAATTTTCTATTTTGTTCGAGACTCGTCGTCGTCGAGGCACACTCGGATGCCTCTTCCTATACATGTACAGGTCCTACACAGTTACATATATACATAAAACCTTGGGGGGTTGCGCGCTGCCGCCGCTTAAAGTCGCATTCTTGGGGTAAATGGGGAGAGAGAGCTGAGCAGTGGAAGGTGAGCGAGTGAAAACGGATCGAGATTTGTTATCAAGGTGCGAGTCAGTCAGTCAGTCAGTCAGTCCGTTTTTTTTTACTTGTCACTCTTATTCCGTCGGCGTGTTCTTTCCTTGTTCGTTCTTCCAATTTCTTTCCATCTTCACGCCCACAGTCGAGCTCTCGTTTATTTATCTTTTGCGTCTCTCTCTCACGTGCAACATTGCGCACCCCCTGTGTGCCGCTGCTGATGTGCAGCTGAGCAAAAGGGCGCAGAGCGAGAGAGACAGTTGGGAAATGTTAATGGATTCCATTCTGCGCCAAATTGGAAACCGATTGGAAAGCTCTCGTTGTCATAGACCGGTCCAAGTATATACAAGTATAGCTCTGTCGATTTCTCGCTGTGTGTGTGTACACGTGTACCTACAGAGCCTCGCTGGTCGTTGGCTGTCGAAAAGGCGTGAGGGTATTTTATCATTCGAGAACTTTGTTGTATATAGGTATATACGACCATTTATGGATACACTAATGAAATTGCACTCGCTAATTGGCAATGGGAAAAAATCAGTTGCGCTTCAGCGACGAGGAATAATGAGGCATTGAAATCCCGATCAAAATTTCAAGTGTTCGTTATTGATGTATATCTAGCCGTGGATATGTGTCGATATCAAGTTGAAATCAAAATTGTGGAAATTATGGGATTTAGTATTTTAAAGAGATTATCTCGATTAAAAATTTTTTTTTTTAACTTTTTTATTCACGGCGTTTATTCTGCGAGGGTTTAATTTTTTTTTTTTATCAATTCGTTCTTTTTAGCGGGGATTTTTATTTTTATTTTGGAAAAATTATTTGTTGTTATTGTTGCTGAAAAAAAATAATTTTGTGTTTTTTAAATTGAAATAATAGATTTTTAGGCTGTAATTTTTCTAAATATTTTTACTAATAAATACTTGACAATTCAGAAGATAATTTAATAGAAATAATTTTATATCATTAAAATAATGTTTTTTTTTTAAGATAAAATATTTTTAGTGTTGAAAATTTATTTGTTATTGTTCTAAAATTATCGAGAATGATTTTCTTGAACAGTGAATGTTTTAAATGTTAAAAAAGAATTATTTTTAATACTTTAAAAAGATTTTTTCTTAATTTTTTTTATTGAATTTTCGTTGAAATAATTTTTTCAACTACAAATTCAACTGAAAATATAACATTAACACGCGAATAAAATCGATTTTAATATTTTTTATTCATTTTGTTCCATTAAGGCATTAAAATTTACCATAAAACGATTTTCAAACCGCTCAATATACCGAAGAAATCATCAAAAAATTTTTTAATTTAATTATCACAGTGAGATATAATATTTCACCAGCATAAAAAATTCTTAAAAAAAAAAAAAACACGATTCTAATACTAATTTCCATGGAGTAGACTGAATTTCATATTTTTCCCGACGAACCCAGTTACTACACAGTTAAATTCAACCAGTCTGGCCGTGTTGATATACATGTATAACTAAATATATACATATATATAGACGCTGTCGAGACCCGAGACGCGTCCAACTCAGCGCGTAATGAACTTGTGAATATTTAGTGGAGTAATTGGCCACCGCGGGGTAAAACGAGAACCCACCACTGACTCTGTGTGTATGTATATATACTTGCTGCATGTAGGGTTGTCCGTGAAATTCGAATGCGAGTTCGCTCAAACTGGTCGTCGCTATGTTCCCGGAAGATTATTTCGATTTGTCTAAGTAACTACACAAGCACGCGCAATGCAAGTAGCTACAAAAAATGAAATTACTCTTGCATGCGCAAAAACCCAATTACAATACACGTCCATGTATACTGTATACTGAGTAAACATAAAACAGTGGCAATTTCACTGCATTTTTTCCCTCTTTTTACCATTTCAACATGGCTACTAGCTAATCTTTTATCCGGAAAAACTCGATATATACGGTTTTAGAACACACTCTGAGACTTGATAGATTGAAATTTATTTTTTTCAATCCAAAAAAAATTATTTCTCATTGAAATTCTGTCTAAAATCATATATTTAGACATAATACCTTAAGTACCTTTTTAAATAATTCACATAAAACCATCAATTGATTGAAAAACTTTTTTTGTCATCAAAAATATTTTTTTCTTCCGGACACTTGACAATAACTGAATGACATTTTGTCATTGAAAAAAATATTAAAAATACGAAAATTATTTTTTAAGCAGGCCTAAAAACTAAGGAATTTAGTGATTTTTTGATATCACCGCGGGAAAATTTAGTCTACGGATTAAGCAGATCGATTATTTACATTCAGAGTGGAAAAATACATCTAAATTCGTCGGTCCTAATAGTCTATACAGCCACGACAACCGATTAAGCAGACTTAAAAACTAAGAATTTCAGAGTGATTTTAGTGAATACTATAAATAACAAGAAATTTACTTCTTTTTCGTCTGCCAAATGGAATTTTCTAATTATAAAACATCATAAATTGTCCAGAAAATTTTTTTCTCTATTATAAAATATATATCTTTTGTTTCTGGACCCTTAAAAATATCTGATGGGCATTCTGTGATCAAAAGGTAACTTAAAAATAAAAAAAAAAAAACACTTTTTTTTTGTATATTTTACAATGAATGTTCGATGATTTTGGGGATAGTGAAGGAAAAAAAAAAAATTTTTTTTACCATTAAAAAATCCGTTTTTTTTTTCAGTTCAAATAATTTTTGTTAAAAGAAAAAAAATTCGAATAACTTTATTTCCGGATAAAGGCCGCCGATAAGACAATAATAAATATGCAGTTGATAAAAAAAAAAAGAAGTGTCTAGTGAATCATCAACGACGAGGAAATCAATGTCACAAGTTAAACTCACATGTCAAAACACGGAAATACACGATAAAATAAAAAAATGCCCGAGTAAACGTTGGTGTTTGAAACTGTGATAAGCCATCTAGATAGATGGTATCAACAAAATGAGAGCTTAATTGATAGCTGCTGATAGTGACAACGAGTATGCGAAATATACATTTTATATATATCAACAAACTGGTCAATGACACATTTGAAATTATATGCACTCGGCCAAGATATGGCTTTGACTAATAATAATAATAATAATAATAATTAATAGACAAGGCGCATTGAGAGCGCATGTGGAGAGGATTGATCGTATATTGGCGGGAAATGTCTTATAGATCGCTCTCTATGGGTGGCTCGGTATAAACGTGTACTAGGCACTTGCTAAATTTATGTCCCGAGGGCAGATAGCGGGGCAATATAAATGAGATTTTAAGTACTATACCGTCGGCGCGTTTTTCTCCCCTTTGAGCTCTTTCTATTTTGCCGATCGAGGAGAGCCGATAAATTCGACCGGCCGATGAATTACGGCCAAAACGTTGCCATGCTACATAATATATATATATTTACAAGGTTGACTGTATGTGTATATAGGCTTTAAAATATGTATGGCATATGTCTGATCAATTTAACCAAAATCTCACAAACATCTGCTCAATTAATTTGATTTATTGTCTTATTAATTCAAATACGAGTTATAATTTGTGTGAATTTATATTTTTTTTTTCGCTTTAATTTTAATTTAAAAACTTTTAATCAATGTAAAATTTATTCAATTAATATTCAAATTAATTATTAAGACGCGAAACAATTTTTTGATTAAGGGAAAATATTTTATTTTCGTTACATGTGAAAAAAAAAAAATGTTTGAGAATTTTTTTATGATTCGATTGGTTGAATATATATATATACAGGTTGTTTATTATATTTGTTATTTAAATTAAATTTCAAGGGCTTTAAAAAAATTTTTAATTAGCGGAAAAATTTGTTTTTTGTATATAAAAAAAAGTTTATTGTAGAAAAAAATGTTGGGAATTTTTTTTTTTTATCTTTGAATACATTGAGGGCATTTTTTGATGATTTATTTATAATTTAAATATTTTTAATTACTTCTCTATAATTCTGAAAAAAGATATATATGATGTGTTGGACAATGTGAAATTCGACATATAGAAGAAAAACTGCTAAACGAAAATGTCATCTGGCGAATATGATATCTCGACAGACGATCGGGATGAAAGAAATAATGGATTTTTCGGGGGTGCAATAACGATCTGCTGAGACAATTCAATGTCTAGAATTTATTTCATATCACGTGATTATTAACAATTTCACTTGTTTTAGTGACCCAAAGTGCTTAGCAGTGCTAAAAATATTTCTTTATTTCAATCGAAATGAACTTTTCCAGGTGCTTTTTACAACTAGAACTATATTAAACCTCAAAAATGTCTAAAAAAAAATTTTTTTAATCTACCAACATCCCTTTCAAGAGGCCTAAAAAAATTTTTTTATTCATAAAAAAAAATTTTTTTTACCTTCAAAATATATTTGTATGATTAAATCAAAAAGAGATATTTCATTTCGATGGTTTATATTGTTATCAAGCAATGATTTTAATTAATAGAATTGTCAAGCGAAGCGTTTTCAGCAGAAACATGCCTATCAAATTAATTAAATTTGTTTATCAATATCCAGCGTAATTGATGGTGAGTGCATTCGACTTGATTATACGTAAACTATTCACCTGAACATATTTATCAATATAATATATATCATTAGGACATATGAAATCGTGAAATAAAATATCGTGAATAATGATTCAGCACATGTTAACCAAAGATCAACTGTTTGTACGTAGATTCTCTGTCTATTGACATCATCATAATCATAGCAGCGATGCTGAAACGTCACGCGTATCAGTTGCAAGTGTGTTAACACTGTTCGACAATGATAATTAACAATAAATAACTTGATAAGATCCCTGGAGATTGTTGACGACGACGCTTGAGTAGGGATAATTCACTGGTTTTTGTATATAAAGTCTAACTCAATTGTAAATTGAACAAGTTCCACTAAGTTTTCCATTTGAGCTTAACCAATCTACTCACAAAATGAAAGGTAACAAATAATCAATTGAAAAAAAAAAAAAATTAATCAACGATTTTCTTCCAATTGTGACGAAAACAATTATTTATTCGTAGAATAGTGAAATTCAAGTGATTCCAGTAATAAACCAGATGTTTAAATGATTAAGAAAAAGAATTAGTTGGTTTTTGTGTTGGGAAAAAATTGAATGATAAAAAAAATTGGGCAATAAAGTGAGTTTAGGTTTGTTTGATGATTTAAATGGGGGATTTAGGATTTTTTATGATTAGAAATAGGATGTTACGACCCTTTTAGAGACTAAAAACCTTAAATTTTCAGCTGCGCCAACTCTAGTTTTTATGTTGCTGTTCATTGGAGCCATCAACTGCGCTTCAATCAACGAGGAAGCATCGGCTAGTACTTCAGAGCCGGCTTCAACTACCGAGCCGCCAGTAAACTGCTACGTGACACCTGATCCCGATGGTTTTGCAATCCTTTTGCCGGATCCCAATAGCTGTGACAGCTACTACGTTTGCGCGGACCACACGCCGGTCAAGATGCCCTGTCCTAAGGGTCTGCACTTTAATCCGAAACTCAAAGTATGCGATTGGCCAGATCGCGCCGGATGTGAAGTCCAGGGAACTTCAGACAGTGAAAATGCTGTTTAATTTGAACTATTTTAGTCTTGGTAGTTTAAAAAATTTTTTTCAATGAGTTATAGTTATGAAATTTTGTCGAAAATGTGAATAATTGATGTAAAATGTTATTGATATACATTCAGGATGTATATGCCTTTGTTAAATCTTATAAATATATTTTTCTCGTGGTGAAGGTAAGCGGCTAGAGCGCTCAGTGGCAGTAGTTACAGTTGGTTCTGCTTTATGTGGTCAGACATCGTTTGCTCATGGACAATCAGGAGGTTCTGCCACTTGGGACCGTAGTATACGGGGTCACCAAGTGGTCTAGAATTTTTTTTTTTCAATTAATAGTACTTATTGATGTTAAATATCCAAAGGAAAAAATTAATTGAGGAAGAGATTCCGTAAATCATGAATTAATTTTAAGAGAATAAATTTTGAGATATTGAAAGCAAAAAAAATTTTTTTTTATTTGTAGTTTTGAGAGGGACATTGGAAATTTTGGTGTTTTGGTGAATTTTGTTGTTTTTCGTCGATAACTCGATAAATATGCAAGATAACGAAAAAAGTTATATAAATCAAATGATAGGACATTTAATTTTCTACAAAAAATATCAAATAAATTTTTTTGATATAGTGCTCTATTTTTGAGATATTTTGACAAATCAAAATTTCAAAAAAATGATAATATCTCAAAAACCATCGTTGATAACAAAAAGTTTGTCTGACGAGTTTTATAGGAAATTAAATGCTTTTTAATTTAACTTCTATGAAATTTTTCACTATCTCCGTTATCTACCGAGTTAACGACAAAAAACTAAAAAAAATCACTAAAATCACAAGATATCGAAGCCGGATACCCTTTTAAAAACTTAACGAAAAAAAAAAAATTTTTTTCTCGTGATAGAAATGTTTCAAAAATCTCTTGAAAAAGTTTTTTAAATAGTTAAACTTGGAAACAACACTTATCGATAGAAATACCGTGATTCTATCTGAAAAAAATTCGAAAAAAATTTTTTTATGTCAATGAAAGATCGTAAAATTCATCCTAGATACCTCACTATGACTAAAACATGAATAATACTTTTTAAGTAGTTTTAAGCATTAGTGATGAGACATCATAAAAATCAGTTTAAATCTATTTTATCATAGACTTTTGTTGGTCAAAGACAGTAAAAGTCAACTGTACGCACCCAGGCTTCGCGTGAGAATTTCCAATATTCCAAGACAATTTTTTTACAGCTGATAACAGTTTATGGAGGCATGAAGTAATAGGATATATCGGGTGTATCTAATTAAATAGTGAAATATAAAGCTAAAGGATGATTTAGCGAGCCATTGGTCAGTTTGCCAGAGATTAGCTACTCGATTCATTAGGGAGTGATCTAGTCTCTCTCTAGTGGAGTTCATGTAACTGGTGAGACAGCGCTAGAGTGGGAGGTGGTGCGGTGCGTATACCAGGCATAATCAGACCAAATGAAGTATGAGCGCTCTGGGGGCATATTCCGCGGTGTGCCCGATGCGTGGCGCGAATACTCGCTGTATACACACACTTCACCCCACATATATATGTCACTGTATATACCTATACGTAGAGGCCGGCTTTGCGTTCCGCCAGCGCTGCCCCAGGGGCATGATGTGTCATGGTTAATTACAATGTCCAGCTAGTATTCCCCCTGTCCAAATACAAACATCGACGTTAATGCGCTCTCTCAAACTCACGTCCCCAGTCTGTCCTCAGTCCATCTGTGTTATGCATGGTCGTTTGAGGTGCTGATGCACTTTTGGAAACCTGAGAACACAGGAAAATTGAACTTGATCGGTGCTGAATTGAATATATGTGTCGAAAGAATTATTCTATAGAAAAGATTTAACACTTCGCACGCTAGATAACAAAATAATTTTTGCATAGTGTGGAACAGTCCTTGTACATACATAGATTTTTGGGTACTAATAGTACTTTTTAACAAGATTGGTGTCGCCACCAGTATGCACGACTACGCATTCTCACTTTGGTGACAGTGTATGGGTATGCACATAGCGAATAGTGATTTGTAAACTTGTTTTGAAGTAATAAAAGAGTTCTCTAGGAGCATCCTTAAGACGGAAAATATTTAAAATCACTATAGAATTTTTTTGCCAACATATTCGTCCATTCACAGCGTGTGGATAGGTCCTGATGTCATTTTTAGATGTTCAATCAACGAATTGAATATATTCCACATGGGTGAAACACCCCTAGGAAACCGGGAAATAATTAAAACCACTTAACCAAATTTTTGTCATCATATTCGACAATCCGGTGCAGATGTTGTTATTTTCGATATAAATAGCGTAATTTCATTTGTTATTTCAAAATTCATTTTAATGCTATTAAAAAATTAGCAAACTAGCAATGTAAAAATTTGTATGTTTGTATTAATACTTTTTGATGAGCCTAAAGGTAATTTTCAATGAGTTTTTTGCAGATTGTGTCGAAAGAAGAAAAAAAAATTTTTTTAATTTCTCTGCGCACAATGAAAATGGTATATAATGGATTCTAAATATTGGTTGAAGATTTCTCACCAACTATTAAATGGAAATTGACTGTGAAGTACTCAGTATTCAACCAAGCACGACTTTAACAGTGAGTAGAGTGTGTATACGTGCATGTATATAGTCATTGCGGACAGAAGAATGGATTCCGAATAAGGGTTGTGTCCTGAGGGAAATCAGGAGGCGGTGGGACAAGCCGGGAGGAAGGATAAACTGGGGGAAAGGGCAAAGGATTTCCCCGCGCACCACAGCTCTGCCAAAGTAGCTTGTCAATAACTTAAATCTCAATCGTAACTCTGTAGTACACTCTCAACCTGACTTTTCCTCTCTTGCCGCGCACACTTGCCATTTTCATTATTCCAACTCCTCTGTGTGCATACTTGTGACTTATTGCCTGATATTCCATGGATATTAAAACGCTCACGGATAAACAGACAGCTTGGCAAACCGTAAATTTGTTTGCTTGACAAGAAATAAACCTAATCAATATTAACTACTGCGTAAAAAAACATCTCAGAGCTGCTTTTAGACCTTAAACTAAATTAAATTTCATCTCTTTACATCCGAAAAATTATCTAACCATGTTTTTAATTATTTTTTATTGAAATAACAACGTGCTAAAATATATATAAATTTTTTTAATTTTTAAAATCATCATAGAAAAGGGATTTTACCATGAAATAATAAATTTTTTTCTTCTTCCAAATGTCTTTTACGATGTTTCAAAAATATTTATCAATTTTTTTATGATTAAGACTGGCTTAGAAAACGTTTTTACCATGTGAAAATTTATTTTTTCTTCTTCCAGAAGTCGTTTGCGAAGCCTTGGACTGCGTGGAACGAGTTGGGAATCATTAGAACGCCTTCAAATAACATTTAAAACATATTTATCAATTTTTTTTGTAGTTAAAACTGAATTAGAATAAGTTTTTACCATGTAATAATTTTTTTTCTTCTTCCAAGGGTCTTTTGCAGAGCCCTGAACTGCCTGAGATGAGTTGGATATCATCAGAACGCCTCAGAATGTTGATTATGCAAGAGAAAAAAATCCAACACAAGTATAATAAAGCGATGCAAGTAGACTTGTTAAATGTGCGGTAGGTAGTCTAATGGCCGTGGATCGAATTAAGTCTGGCGAGGTAGAACGTCTGAACTTGGTGAAAAGTTATCGCATTATCATCAGACTCAGGAGCTTGCATCTAGGCGAGAGTGAGCGAGTTGCATCGAATCTATTATCCAGGCAATTCAGCATTAGCAATGTGTCGTCGACAGTTCTAGAGTGTGATGCTTCGTGAATAGCGTCCTAAGCAATGCAACTCCAAAGGTAGTGACAGCCCTGTAGTAACACAGAGGATAAAGGTCCAGGTATAAATTAAAGCCGTCTTCTCTCTCGTTACTGTTAATGAACCAAAATTATTCTGCCGATGCACGAGGCATCGAGACATGTAGGACATGAATGGCCATCAGGAGGAAACACTTGGATGAGCAGTGGCGTGTGACAAAAAGCCACCGAGTCAAGTGGATTCTATGACAATGCCAAGCATGCTTTTTTCACCCCCAACAGATCTCTCACACACACTTTATTCGATGGGCTTTTCGCTTGACCGCCCATTCTGCTCGGTTTACGATGTTGTCTCAGATGCATTGGTATTAAAACATCAGCCGGACAGGCTGACAGGATACTTTTGGATGGTAAAAAATATAGTAAAAAAATATCTAGTAAGAGTATGGAATAAAAATTCCCCACTGACTTTTGTTTATTCATGAAAAATTGTTGTAGATCTACTGTGTGTGTTGCTTTACAATTTTTATCCTTTACCAGACGTGTATATTATTATAAATGGCGCTTGGGAAAAAGGGGCGATATGTATATATACGAAAAAGGGTTGAGGCCGCGTAGTGAGGATTTCCAGTAGAGAGTAGACTGACGGGTATTCGGTGGAAAAAAAATACAGCTGAAATAAATGAGCGAGAGAACACGATCCTCCGTCAAGTGTCAAGCGGTTTTATTAATTTTCCTTGGAAACAATTAGTTGCGCACTATTCATCAGGAGTATTTTCATTAAGTTTTACCCTTGAAAATTTCTAGAAGGAATACTTTATGGATATATCAATAACAAATGCGAATTTGTTATCTAGGTTTTTTTTTTAAGTGAAAATCATTCGATATCGAGGACTATGGGCCGATATTTATTGAAATAATTCGCATGATGGATGTCTAATGGTTTATATGACTGATGTAAAATGACTTATTATCTCGTGTAACGCATCAACTCGTGTATCATGAATTACATCAAATGGCAAAGCAATGTTTGGCTTGATACACCAGCCAACTGAGCGAATGTCATTGTACATCACACACGATGACAAATGTGTCTTCCTGCGTGATTATATAGTTGGTTAGATATGATAAAATGGCTGCTAGGAAAATTAAAGTTTTTTAAAATTTATTTAGGACACATTTTTAAAGGTTTTTCCTCAATCCATGTTGAAATAAAATAATTTTTTTCGATAAATTTTACATAGTGATTAAAAAAGTGTTTTTTCAAGGGGTACAAAATAGTTGGCAGAAAATTTCGACTTATCGAGGCGATCTTGTCACTATGGTTACACTGAGTATAAGGGGAGGAAATAATAAAAGAGTGTTTATCCAGAATAATGTTGGAATTCTTTGGCAATTCCTAACTGTCTACGTCGTTTCTTTTCCCTTATATGCTTGGCTGCCTTTTTTCTCTGCACCTCTTTATCGAACTGAGTCTTTTCCCCCGTTTTTCAGCAGTCTAGCCCGTTCAACGCTTGTTCATTCATCAGACAAATTAGCCCGGCGGCGTGCCTTTGTAGTTTTGTCATTCAAAGCGCCTTTTGCTATACTTTTAAAATTCGTGTTGGCAGAGCTCTTCAATGCTTGATTTTCATAGTACTCATTCCCCCCGCAATTTTCTTTTCGGCCTCTTGATGATATAAATAAAGGGGTTTTTAAAATTTTTTCGGTTTAGTCTGTTTTGGTGGTACAATTTGCCTCTTGATAAGGCAAATATACTATGGTAATATAATGCAAATTGCGTGTGACCTATCTCTGCAGTATATAGAAAGTTCAGTTGATCTTTGCTCTCTTCTGCTTAGATATTCCACTGGATTCTTATTTCCAGAGTATAATATTTTAGCTGATCGTTTGCTCGTTCAGACATGCATAGGAAATAAAAGAAGGAAAAAAAGGGGGCGAGTAGTAGTGAGTGCCCGGCCAACAAGAGTTTTGGTAGCAGTCCAAAAATTCCAATGATTCGCTTGTCTCATTTGCATTTTAATTATAAAGAAAAATATTCTGAATAAATTCGTGATTTTTTATCTATCTTAGGCAAATTGTTTTGAGTTGGTAGTAAGGTATAACTTGAGATTAATACAGCGGACAAATTTATTTTAGTCTTTGAATAAAAAGGAAATTTCTAATATTTTATTTATTTTTTTGTTTTTTTTTTTTAAATTAAGTAGAGATGATTGTATAGACTGTCTGATGTGTGATAGTTTGAAAATTTGAAATAGTTCTGTCAGTTTAATGAGGAAATTGATAGTCTGATAGATTTCTAAGTCATTAAAATTTATGAGTCATTATATTTTCAATATATTTTAGAGCGAATTCGTCAATGAATATTGTATAGAGATTTGTGGTAGAAGAAAGTGGATATATTTAGTAATAAATGAAATATAGCGCAGATCGAATTTAATTGGGAGAGTGCTGTGACAATTAATATTCACCAGGCTTTTGGTGAAGCTGTCGCCCATCTCTCCGAGGAATGGGACACTCTCTTGAGCTCCTATATCTTGCGTCGTGGATCGCCGAGTTGGCCTAACAGTTGCCACGCTGCCACTGATGGAATAATGGTCTATTTGAGATGCACATGCTGTTGCTGAATTCTCCTCAAGTATTTCTCTCTCTCTCTCTCTCCATACACTCCATCCCACTTGGCTTCATCTGCAACCACTGTATGTCATTTTGCTCAATTAATATTTACGCAGACCGTATACACACGCGCTTCATCTTCCTGAACGGTTCCGAAACGTCTGTTCTAATGCAAATTCCTCGAAGAGATGAAATCTCATTAAGATAATTTCGTGTCACTTTTTTTCTATAGCATATTTTCATCTAGTCATATCAAAATTGTCGAGGGAAAATTAAAAAAAAAAAAAAAGCATTGAAAAAAAAATCATTTCTAGTCATTTCTTCTTTTCACGAATTTTTCAGCGGTTGGACAGGATAAGATTTTGAGAAAAAAGCTGTAAAACATGTCCAAAACAAAGAATTTTATTTGAAGACCATCGGCCACTAAATAAACCTTAAATTCATGAGAAATAGTTATGTAATATAGTGTTAAATGTTTTACTTTGCAATAATATTATTTTAAAAGTTACTTTATGGTATAAAAACACCTTTAAAAAATATCTTTTATATTGTATAAATGCTCTATATTATATATAAGCTAATATTGAGTGTATAAAAAATTTCTGAATCTGAAATTTTTGGGAAATATTTATAGATCAACTGAAAATAAACATACAGAGGACGAGTGAAATTAATTTTAAAGGCGTCTATACCAGTATAAAGTCAATTCTCATTCTAGACATTTTGTGATGCCGACAATTTCGAGCCATTAAGCACTCGCACTATCTTCTCACTTTGGTGATGTCGCGTAAGGCAGCGGCGTAACGGCTCCCGCTGCGTCTTGCGCTCCCTCGTTTGCAAACTGGAGGAAGAGACTATCCAGCTCGGCATCAGAATTATTTCGTATAATTATATTCGTTCGGTGTTACGACACCCCTGGGGCCAGAAATTGAAATTGAGCTTTACCCTGGACGCGAGTAACTTTTGCGCTTCGTCTAGAGACAAATACTCATGTATATAGGGTATAGTAATATTTATACCGAGAAAACATTTTTTATCTTCATCTAAAAATAAAATAACAAATTTATTTTTTTCTATATTCCAAACTCACGGGAAATAGTTTATTTAAATTTTATAAAATTAATAAATTCTTTAGCTACATTTGATCGTCTTTTTCAACTTTCGCAATACACTCTTTCAAGCAGATAATCCTTCTCTGTCACTGTGAGCAAGCTTTAAATTAATAATTTTCTTGAAAAAATATTACCTCACACTCGTCTATCACTGAAAAAAAATTTTTTATTGTAAAAATTCATATCAACTGAAAATTTTACTCAGAATATTATATATACAAGTTATAAATTAATTATTAAAATAAATTGAACTATATGACGATAATTGAAAAAATAATTTAATGAATGAATTGATGAATATTTTCGAATTATTTACGTTTTTGATGAATCATAAGGTGATTTTCGGTTTGAAAATAATGGAATTACGACAATTCCATATAAATTAGCTTGATGCATTATATGCATATTAGAGTATGGGGGAGGTGAGCAATGATTAATGCCATTACTGTGACGATCGCGAGCGGGAAAGCCCGAGTTTTCCGTTGATCAGCAGAAATTAACATAGTTAATTTATGTCCTGCCCCTATAAATAACATGTTTATCATTGTAATTTATGCGTCCACTAGCCAACTCCGTAATGCAGCTTGTATATATTGATGTATACATTTAATAATAACTCGATCGGTATTGTAAAATGGCGCGTGTGGATGAGAATATTTTTTTTTTTTTTCATTTCTGCAGTTCGCCAATTGAAAGTAAAATCGATTTTACCGACTTTATACCGGGTTGGATCGATTGCGTGCGCGTACTCTCATGTATATACGTGCGAATTCTCGTCATCCCGCAGCTTCGCGCGCGTGAGACCTCTGTCGCGTTGCACACACACTTGTGCGGGATAGGTTTGTACGATATGCAACCATTTGCATACATATAGGGTCATTATAAATATACCAGTTCCTCTACGGCTCTCGTCTCTCCATCGTCCAGGCCGTATCACGACGCGAAACTATACGCGATGGCTCCGCTTATCCTCTATTGCCACGCTTTGCCATTTGGCCTTTGCCATGTTCTAACGTCTTTCTCATCGCTCGGTATTATTTCCATTTGAGAGTTTCATTGTTGTTTCTCGATATTACCACTTGTATACGCCAAAATCCAATATTTACACTTATTCAAGTGTTTTTTTTTGCTGTATTGAAATTTATTTATTCAGTTATTGAATTTATAAATTTTTTATTACGTCATAAAAATGTCATAAAAGCTGGTAAAAATTTTTCAGAAACTATTTTAACATGAGTAAACAATTTTTTTTTATGATTTTAATATAAATTTTTCTCTAGAAGTTTTTATAGTGATTTATTTATAGTGATTTTAATGTATTTTTTATTTTTTAGGGTGTTCCACCCGCGTGGAATTTGAAAAATCTCTTGATTAGGTCAACAAATAGTTAAAAATGATTGGAGGACCTATCCACACGCTGTGGACAGCCGAATATCGTGGCAGAAATTTTTTATAGTGATTTTAGATGATTTTTCATTTTTTAGGGGTGTTCCGTCGGCGTGGAATTTTGATAATTGATTAATTATCTGAATAAATACTTAAAAACGATAGGAGGACCTATCCACACGCTGTGGACAGTCGAATATGGTAGCAGAATTTTTTTATAGTGATTTTAATTGATTTTTCATTTTTTAGGGGTGTTCTACCCGCGTGGAATTTTAATGATTTATCAATTATGTGAATGAAAAGTTGAATATGATTGAAAACTTATAAAATTTACATCTCGGATGAGGCCGAATGGCGTTTTTTTAATTTTCAAATGAATTATTAGTTAATTTCATTATTTATATAAAAATCGGGTATTTGTATCCCGCGTATACTCACGCTTAGTAGGATATCGTTTTGAAGATGCAAAAAGCGGCTTTTTGCTTTCGTATTCTTTCGTATCCGTTGTCTGCCTTTTAAGATTTTTCTCCGTAGCTAACGAATAGATCTCACAGAATTAGAGACCTTCGTATCTCTCTATCAAGAGAATGGTCAATCTTGAGATCCTTCGGAGGCCGGAAAAAAACCTGCCCTAACCGAGGCGCGATCCCACATTGCACCGAGTCGCAGCCGCATGGTCTTGACCACTGTGCTATGAGCTCGGCTTCATTATTTATATATTTTATCATTTAATGTTTATAAATATCAGAAATGTTTCTGTTTAATTCGACCAAAACATTTGAAATTTCCTCTCGAATTCACATCATTTATTTCAATCCATCTACTAAGTAGCCCTCCAGCAGCAAAAGCTCGATCACGCGATCTCGTGAATGCCTTGCAATTTTCAAAGAAAAATTTCTCTATCCACCCGACACACAACATCCACATAAACTCACAACCCCTCGCATCATCCTCAAACTTTTCAATACTCAACCTATAGAACCTCCAAAAAAAAAGTGCCAATTCATCGTCCCCTATTTGAAAAAATACAGAAACAATTTCCCATAAATAATTTAATTGTCGAAAAATCTCAGAAAGCTCCTGTTCCATCTGCCCCACACATTCAGGCAAACATGAATAATTTTTCTGTGCGCCCATCAGATTTACCCAAAAATATTTGACATATCCCACAGGGACTGGATATATATTCTTTGTTGGCAGATCTGTCGACTGTCATTCTCGAGGGATATTGTTCTCTCTCGTTTTTCTACCACAGTATAGCACAAGTCTCTTTGTAGCAATACGGCGCAGACATGGAAGAATTTACTTGTGCGCAAACGCACGTGACAGGCCGCGTGTAGGGTTGCAACGAAAATTCCTCGATACTACAGAGCAGGAATGTCGAGCAGGCCTGCCATCCAGCGTCGGCGGCCGATACAAGCGCGAGTGAAGCAACGTTGCTCCTCGCAGCCCGAGTTTCAAAGCCTTTATACCCGCTATACATCGCTACTACCCATATATAGTTATATATACCGCCGTTTTTCCTGCTCACTTCGAAACTACCCCTCTCGTGTATTATACAGCCAAGCCCAGCGTAGCGAACGAGCTCATCCCCACCTAGAACTGTGCACCCCCTCTCGCCCGGCGCACCACCATCTTTTACACCACCACCACCGCCGGTGACGATATATCGCGATACACACAAGCTCGTCCTCACGCTCAACAGCCGGCTGGCTGCACAGATCGCTCTGGCCCACAGCCGCTAGATGTGCTGCTGCCTCCGATCAACGCTCCTTTTTTTACTCTATTAACCCCTTGTTTCAATTATTTACGGTTGTCTCAATTAACTGACAATAGTGCCTATTGATTAATCACCATCATCAGATCAGTGATAGTTCAAACCTGACATGTGAGCCTTTGTGACCGTGTCTGTGATGAGTTGTCACGTGATAAGGAGCGCGTGTGTCCGGTGCTTTTGTGTCTAGGCACGTGAAACTCTCGCTTTCGTGTCTCTAACCATCAACAGTGGTGTTTCCCGCGCGCTGTCCGCCGCAAACTCTAGCCAAAAACGACAACGTTATAAAGCCCCGCCGTCGCAGAGTACCAACCAACCACTCCTACACACAACAACTCAACGAGGCATCTCCCCACCCTCAATCGCACAACAGCCAAAGCGGAAGTGCTAGTCAGTCGGCGAGCGACCTTCCGACATCACGGGTTTGCGTGTGCCTCCTTCGTACAAGCCGCTCGGCCGCCCGATCAGTTTTTCACTACTCTATCCGTACATACAATTGTTCCGTGTGTGTCTGCATGACGAGGAAAAATTATTCCAACTAGTTTCAGACCACTGAAATATATATTTCTACCTGTGTCACACTTGATCGAAACAATTAGACCTAAAAGTGACAGCTATCAGCCGATATTTAGGTTGCAAGTGCGTGAAAACAAGTGTGCCAACACTCGATATATATATTTGTTAAGTGTACTTGTTGATTTGGTGATTGTAAACACGCGTTTGTTGGTTTTCAAGGTGTAAGCCACCACGTGGGGTTGTTAGTGTGCTATTGGATTGTTGCAAGCTATCAGGTGGACACTCGTGTTTGCACCAGTGGATTGTGTGGATTGGTTGAAGAGTCGAGTGTGGAAACAAGTGAAGATCAAGATCCCGCCCGCCGGCAAGCCAACGTCACAGGCCTCTGCTGCATCAGGGGTGATCCGGCGTGGCGGGTTGAGTAATTCCAGTGTGTGTCAGAGTCAAATTGCCGCTGACAGGCAACTCTGGTCGTCGTCGTCGTCGTCGTCGTCGTCATCCGGTGCCTCGTGGTGCTGCAATTGCCCGGCAAGCAACGGGGTGGCCTCGGCGCCGAGCGCTTTGGCTCGGAGCGCATCGGGCCCCGGGGCTGCGGTGGTGGGTTGCCTTGTCGGGGTCTACCCGTGCTCCTCCACGGGACCCAGGGGCCCTGTATCCCACGTGCTCCACCAGTCGAGTCAGCAGCCGGCTGCCAGCAGTGCCGACTGTCGTGCCTGTTGCTGCCTTCATAATAATCAACGCTCGGGCCTGGCGCTGAGGGTTGCGAGGGTGGCGTCTATAACTTCCGTCCGTGCTGCCCCTTACGCCCACCCGCATCATCAGGGCTTGGGTCAGGAGTGCAGGTAATTTTTTAGATTTTTTTCTTCATTTAATTGCGTGGAATTTCACGCGCTTGTGATGGAGAAAAAATTTTTTTTTCTCCGATTAAGAGACAATTGGTTGAAAAAATTGTGGGAAAAGGTGTAGGGAGGAGACGGGTGCTGTGGCTGGAGGTGGTGCGCACATTCTCGGCAGTCCGATGCTCTTCGTTCCATTCACCGTGCCCACCTTCCCCACGACGCATCAGGCTTCACATCCTGCCCATCAGCCGCATCCGCAGCAGCAGCAGCACCACCACCACCACCAGCTGGCTGCTACGAACTCACTGCACCAGCAAACTACCCACATAGCTCAGCTGAATCATCTCGCTCATCAGCCAGGTACCACCGCAGCCACGACTACCAATCAAGTTATTCATCATAGTGCCAGTTGTTCGCCTGATCAACTGCAGACTCAGCCCACGCAGCAGCAGCAGCAGCAGCAAAATAAGCAACAGCTGCAAAAAGATCAACAGCACCAAGTCGTCACGCCGAGCAAGGTAATGCGAGCTTCATTTGCTCTCTTAAAATTTCTTTTAGAGATTTAGTTATATCGGAAGTTTATTTGTGTATGGAGGCGGCAAGTTATTGCTCCTGCTGCGTTGTAAACTAGACAAGTTTTCTGTGGCAATTTCCGGGAAATTGATCGTGACGCTGTGCGAACTTGCGATTGCGAGGGTTGGCAGAGGTAAACAATGCACTGGTTATACACTGGTGTGCCGGGGGCGAGGGTTAAAGCCCGAAAATTTGCCGGGGATTTTGATTATTCGTAATTATCGAGTTTTTATGGGGTGTCGGTCTTGATACTGACCTTGTCAAGTCTGCATGCGTGTCTGTGGACTCGTGTGCTGTATTTATTTTTAGATGTTGGTATTATCGGATTCTTAGATAGTATAGCATAGATATATTCTAATGCATTTTTATGACAGAATTAGTTTTTAAATATTTCTCTGGGTTTGGGAAATCGATCAATCGGTTTTTGAGACTTAAAAAAATTTTTTTAGCTCTTAAATATATTCAATTGATTGTTTTAAAAAATTTTTCAAGTATTTTTTAAAACCTAAAAATGTTAAATATCGATAACTAATATTTGGAAAAAATTTTCAAAACTGTTTAAAAATTTTTGGTATTATTGAAAATTTTTTTTTTACATTTTCTAGATATTTAATTGATACTTTTAAAATATTTAAAGTATTTTCGAACGTTAAAAATACTGAACGTTAAAAATACTAAAAATTGATGGTTAAAAAAATTTTTGGTGTTTTTAAAATTTTTTTACAGCTTTTAGATAATTAATTAATGCTTGAAAAATATTTTTCAGGTATTTTTTAACTTAAAAAATCCTAAAAATTCATCTTAAACACATGAAAAAAAATTTGTAAGTAAAAATTTCTTACAAGTTTATCTTGAGTCACTTAAAACCTCCTAGAGAAACTGTAATTATTAATTTTTTTTTTCATTTTTCCATGTGATTATTGATGATTTATCAATCTTAGATATTTGAAAAAAAAATTTCTCAAGCCGCAAATTCGCTGGTTGACATGAATTTCAAAATTTTTTCTTCATCGATTAAGATTTTCAAGACGAGACAAGGTAAAAAAAAAAGTAAACGGTAATACCGAAGCAACTCGGGATTTTTATGCATCACGGCAATTTTTATCATGAATTCATCGTTAGATTTTAACTAAAAGTTTAGTTGGGGCGGGTAGCCGAGGGTGGTTTCTTCCTGAAACTTTATTAATTAGAGACACTGGTCGTTTTTGTTGTACACAGTCGTGGATTATCGCTGGGCATATTTACAAAAGGTTGCACGAGGCAAAGTCTCTTCTGTAGAGAATATTTTCTACTTTGTCATCCGGGAGTTAAACGGCGCTTCAGCAGGGATTTTAATGTGTTGCTCATACGGGCGATGTTGAAAAGCCCATTGCGCAAACTGCATAAGGGATTATAAGGAGCAACTTTATTATTATATGCATCTATCTAGCCCTTGAGCGTCGAGGAAGATCAAAGCACTGCTGATGTCATTACAACATGCCACTCGACTGCTCCGTTGAAATATCAAAAGAGTTCACGGAGCGAGACCCTATCCCTCACGACAAGTACAGCATTTGTCGTGTGGGCGGGCTTCTGCGGAATGCTTTTTTAAGTAATAGCGGCTGAGAAGACGTCTGGCCCACTGCGTGCGTGTATATAACCCTCTGCATTAAGTGAAATAAAAAAAGACATTAGAACAAAAAATGGTAAACCCTCCAAGTAAAAGGCTCGATGGGCAAATGAGTGTGAAAAAAAGTCATCGTCTATGATGCGATTATTTTAAGCTGCAATTGTTGCATTTCAATTGCTGAAATTTCCTATATTACGATCTTTATACATAAAAAAAGTAATTTACTCACTTTTAACCGTATTACAGTCATATTACAACATTTTAAACTTATAAGATAATTTTTTTTAATATTTTTATTGCACATGAAATTTTTTTCCCGCTATTTTTAAGAGTAAATTTTTTTTTTTAATGAGAACAAATCGATTAAAACATTTTTTAAAATTATACTCAGTGAGAAATATTTTCAAGGTTTCAAGATTTCCGAGAAATAATCGCAGAACAGCCCGAAGGGATTGCTCAAATTTTTTTTAACCCTATATAAAATGATGAAAAAAAAAATCGCGAGACAACTCGTAGGGATTTTCTAGAAATTATTACAAAAAATTGAATAAAAATTTAATAAAATCGGTAAAATTTCGGGGCTATTACTGCTTACAAAAATCAGGACAATCGTTGATATTCACTCTTCAGAGGATAAAAATTATTTTATTTAAAAAAATCGATTAAAAACAATTTTTTCGTCATTTTCAGTAACAAAAATAAGTTGTATAATTTTTATACAATTATTTTAATGTAAAGAACGTTTAAGTTTATAAAATTCACTTTAAGATTTTTTTTTTCTCTATATTAAATAAATAAAAAAAAAATTTTTTTTAGGACGAAAAAAAAAATTGTGGTTGACATAAAAATTTAATAAAATAGCAAAAATTTCGGGGCTATTACTGTACACACAAAAAACCAAGACAACCACGGATTTTCACCCTAGGTCTGACTATATCGTTGACTTTTCCACTTGCTTCGTCGTCTGATCATGTCCAAACTGGGATATTGTCGTTGGCGTTAGGAGTTGGATATATATTAAAGCACGTAGAAAGATTGTGTGTGCGTGTTGGGGAGTCGACGAGAGCGTGACGTGCCGGATGGTCGAGGCAATTTCGCAATTTCCCCCTGCGCGAGAGCTGCGGAAAAAAATGATGTGGAGAGAGAGCGAGAAACGAGGTAACGGCACACAGGGTAGAAAAAAAAAAAAAGAAAAATAGAAGGACGCGAGAAATAAGAGAAAAGGGGGCGCGGGGCAAGGGCGCGCCGTTTATGGTCGGCGCTTTGGATGGAATAGGGGGCGGTTCGAGGGGGGGTCTCGTTATGCAGGAAACGCATTACTTTTATCTTGGTCGAGAGTGGCGCCGAATTGCAATCAATTTTTTGTTTACCCCTTTTCCGCGAGGCTAAAAAGGGAAAAATAAAAAATAAAAAACCCTTGGTGGCCTGCAATCTAGCACTCGTGATGTCCTGCTCTGTATTCCTTTTCAGTTGCGGAATAATCTGCGGACACACGAAGCCGAAGGCATATCGAGAGGCTCGCTCCCTCCTATTTCTGCGTTATAATCCACCGCCTCGCTTCTCTTATATACACTGCTGCTCTCACCAGCGCTCTCTGGCTCTGGCGTTACCCCGTGCACCGAGATTTGCATCCTGAATCCACCGATTTGCATTTCAATTCCACAAGACTTGGCTACTACTGCCAAACGCTGGATACAGACATAAATATGATTTCAAGGGTCTCTCTTTCACTGCCGCGAGACGCCACCACGACGACACACTACTATCACCCTTGAATAAAGTCACAAAATAACAAATCAACAGTTTTTTTATCGCCTAGAGTTCGAAAAAAAAAATTATTAAAAACCAAGAAAAAAAGTAAATCAAAAATGGTAAAAAATTGACATTTTTTTCAATTGAAAATTCAACAAATCCACATATCTACAAGATAAATCGAGTGAATCTATTTTTTTCTTTATTTACTTTGAAAACATTTTTTTTTTACTTTCATATTCACATATATCGCGTGTCTAAAGCCTACAAAACTACTTTAAATCAAAATATCTTTAAAACTACTGTAGATAACAATTTTTCTTAAGAAATCTTTTTTATAGAGAATTTTACTAACTATAAAAAAGGTTCTTAACAAAATTTGTCTAACTTGCACCCTTATCAAAGATACTAGCATGTAAAATATTTCAAACTTACCGACGATACGCCTTTTTGGCTTTAGACACGTGATGTATTTATTTTTTCATGTTTAAAGCAGATATGACATTGAAATTAATTATTTTAGTATTTTTTTAAATGATATAAATACTAAAAATAAATTTTAAATTAATGGATTTTTTTTTGTCTATCACGCGGAGAATTGAAAAATAATAATTTTTCTTTGTTATGCTAGAAATTAGGTGAAAAATGTTATCGCCGAGTGATTTTTTGTCAGAAACAGATTGTCGTTGTCACTCTCAAGTCAATCGCATACATTTTTCACATTTCTCATCGTGTGTTTAGCATTTGATCTCAGTGTATCATGCAAATCTCGGTGCAAAAGTCATTTCCGGTCGTTGAGTCTTGGCACGAAAATGCCCTGTCGCTTCGGTTCAACTATTGATCGCTGCAATCATCTTGTCTTGCATGGCTTGATTACGGATGAAAGCTCAGGGTAGACGACTGGCCAAAAAAAAAAAAATAAATAAATAATAAAAAACGAAATGGTAGAAATTCTGAGAAATTCGCGCTTCACTACCTTCTTTCCGGGACTCTTTCTCGCCGGAGAGCTGTTGTGTATACAGTGTCCGCCACAAAACTCGGGTGGAACGCGAGGGAGTAAAAAATAACGGCGGATCTGACAATGAAAACGAGAGGGATCGCGAAAACAAAAAAACGTCCAGAGATGGGGCGAGGCTTGCAAATGAGACCTCTGTAATGATGCTATGCACTTCTTGAGAATTTTTTTCGTTTTTTTAATCTTTCTCTGCACACACCCTTACGCAGTATGATACGTTAGTTGCAGGGAATCAGAGTTTTTCTACCTATTCAATGATACTTTGTGTTTTTAATATTAAAATTACCGCAAGAAAATTATTATTGAAATTTTTTTCCTCGTCATTTTTTAATTATATCTCAATAACAACGGAATTTATTGAATTTTTACAAGAGTACTTTTTTCTAACTAGAAAAAAGTTCTATAAAAAAGGTCTCTAGCAAAATTTTCATAGCATTCGTTGTTGTTGAGATATTATAATATAAAATTTTGTTATGAATAACTCATACATAGAATTTGTTACAAAAAATTTTTTTAACACTTATAAAATCATTTATAATTATTTCTTAAAATTTTTTTCCGTCCTAAAAAAAACCCTTGAGCCAAAAACCACGTCTTAATTTTAATAGTAATAAATTTTTTCGAGTTAAAAGGAAAAAAAGAGGAATTTGTGGATGTCGAGAGCAGTTGGAGCTTTCGAAAATGGGGTTAAAAAAAAAAAAATAAAGGAAAAACGTCAGAACAGACCGAGACAGATAAGTCGTGAGTATTTGTGTGGCTGACACGAATTACCGGATATCTTAATGAGTGGCGTAATTAATACAGAGGTGGATTGGAGGGACACACTAGAGATAGAGCTTAACCGAGATGTACGGGCTTTGTCACAGTGCAGGTCTACGAGATAACCGCATAACGTCATGGTTGGCTTGACTGAACTATCCTTGCTGCTTGTGCCTGAGGCGTTTGGTAACACTTTAGCACAGTCGTGTGCGCGGCGATACAGAGTAGGTGAGCACCGTGACGGACAGAGAAACGATCGACGCGTGCACTAAAATGGATTGCGGGCAGTGGCTCGTTTTTACGGCTATCTCTCTCTCTCGATAGAGGTCTTGTCGAGGCATCCGTGTAGATGGCACAATTAGCATAAATGATTTATACACTAACAAAACCTTATTCCAGTCACTTCCTTCATCTTTTCTTTCATCTCGCTATACGCTTTTTTCTCATCTCGCGCCAGTGGCTCACGCACGCTTCCGCTCAGGACCGCGCGAAATTAGAGGGTGAAAGTTTCCCGAGAGCATCACAGCGCCCCGGCGCTTTCTCTTCAACGTCTCTCGTTTTCGTCGTCGTCGTCGTCGTCGTCGCGTCGCTCTCGACATCAGGCTATACGCCGTGTGCCATGCCAACCATCTAATAAATATTAACGAGAAGCGCAGTGAGATGGTAATTCGTGGAACTTGTCCTTCAATGCAGAAGCTAAAAAGCGTGAAGTAGATGAAGATGGAAAAAGAACATGGATAGCGACACATATTCACACTGAATAAATACTTTCCTCGTTCAATTCTGTAATACTTCTTCGACCGGAAACTCATGTATACTCATTATCATTGATAAGTTTTTTTATCTCATTGGAATATCATAATACTTGAGGTTTGCCGGGGGATAGGGGTATGCATGATTTATTAGGAGTGATCAAAGATTAGAAAAAAAATTCTTTTTTCATTGAATTCAACGTTAAAAATATGTATTGAATTTTTTTTCAAAGCTCCACTGCATATTCCGCATGTTTTAATAGTAGAATAGATTTTTTTTTTATATTTAAAAATTATTCGAAGGGTGAAAAATTTTTTCAAACTCCTTAGAAAATATTTAAAAATAATGAAAATAATTTTTTTTACTTCAGAAAATCAGAAAATGATTTTTTATGTCTGACTTAAAAAATGTCTTACTACTGCGTTCAGTTAAAAATACGCTGTTTTTCATGTTGGATTTTTAAAATTCAATTGATTAAAAAGTCGTATTAATATTTCAACAGATTCTAAATCGTGAAAATAATTTTTTAATATAATAATCAACAATTTAAATTATTTAATTAACACTTGGAGACTCGAAAAATAATTTTTCTGACCGATCGAAAAATCACTTTGACTCTCTGTCTGACCTATATAGAGTCGTACTACTGCTTTCCCTAAAAAAAAAAAAAACACAATTTTGCATTTCCAACTGGTAAAATGTTAAAATACTTTTTTTGAAGCATCGTAAAATTATTCAAGTAGTATCGGAATTGTAAAAATAATTTTTCGATAAGAAAAAATTTTTTTTTCACATTATGTCTGACTAAAAAAAGTCTCACTACTGCATTTACTCACCGATAACTTCTATTTTGCATGTCTGATTGCAAAAAATATTTCAACAACCTCTAAAGTGTAAAAAAAATGTTAATTAATCAAAAACCACTTATAAACAATTCAAAGCCCCGATTATACTAGAAAAAAAAATTTTTTCTACTATTCAAAATTAAGGTCTGACGTAAAAAAGGGCGTACTACTGCATCCACTCTCCGAATATGCAACTCCTGGAGATCTGTCATAAATTAAACATAAAAAAAAAACGGAATAATTATCCTTCATCACATATTCTTGTTCCGTCGAAAAGAATACATAATTGATTGGTTAACCTGGCTCATTGTCCGTTTGAAAGAGTCGACAAGCTGCGGGCATTGAGCGCGGTAGACAAGGTACAACTTGCAGCGAGACCAACATGCGCAGGCTATTCTAAGGGCTGGAGATTACAAGCCATTGTTCTCGTGGCGCCCTTTGTCTCAGCCCGCTGGCTTGGGGCGGCCGTGTTGGCGTCTGATGCCACCCTCTCGCGCGCGCCGCGCGTTATCCCTTTGAACGTCAAGAATTCGTGGCTCGCTCTATAGGTGCGCAATCGTTTTGGACGTTCGTGCAGCATGGTCAATCGGATGATTGCACCGATGTCGACGCAATAATCGCTGTATACGCTCAAGATAAACGCCAGTCACGCACCCATCGCAAGCTCCATCTATTGTATAGGTATATCGCGTGTTGGTAACTAGCTGTGCGGCAATTGCATCGTGCGGGGACGCATCTTGGCCCCCGCGTGTCGATGCATGTAAGCCAGAGTAGGTCACACGTGATCTCGGCTTTGCTCTATACATATTTATATATAGGCTGCAGATTATTATTTGAGTGCGTGATTACACCGGCTCAACATTTGTGGCACTGACCTGTCGTGATTTGTCGATTGGCAGAACCTAGTACCAGTTTACACACACACGTCTTTTATTGTCTCAAACTATATACGATTTAACAGACGTCGTGTCATGCAAACACGTTTGCTATTTCGATTAGTTGGATATTACTATGGATTATCTATTTATAGGCTGTATGTTTGACAAGTTTTAGCTGCAATTTGACGGGTTAATTAATTTCTCGTAGTCCTAGGTACTATATTTACTCCTAATAGTCACTTAAAAATTAAAATACATATAAATTAATATAAAAAATATTATTAAACATAAAAAAACAGATGTTTTATCCTCAAAAATGAGTTGAAAAAAATTATTACGAGTTTGATAAGTCGTAAAAAATATATAAAATTACATTTTTTCAATTAATTAATTGTAACAACTGAATGAAAAAAATTATTTTGGGATTTTTTTTATTACAAAAATAATAAAGCATTGCTGGATTGAGTGAGTTGAAATTTGAAAAAAAAAAAAAATCGTAGAAAAATTCTCGACAGAGGTTTTTAATAAAAAAAATTTTTTCTATCGGCAGTACAACTCGGTTGAATACATTTTTCGTCCATTTTTTATACATGTGAAAGGTATGAGCCGGATTTACAAAAACATGGTTACATGCGTTTTGGATATTGAGATGTTTTTTTTTTCCCTCCTCGAATGTATTTTATATTGAGTGAAATAGTATATCGTGCATGCGAAGGGGAGCGGGTGAGTGCTGAAAACATCACGAGTTTATAAAGTCACCTCCCCCGGGTGGTGTGGTGCACGATATATTTTTTTTTATCAAACACGCATCATTTTGGCGTTTTTGTCATGCGTGTGACGCCGGTTCATAGCTCGGCTTGGCAGTCATAAAAAAATTTCTGTGATAAAAAAATACATTTTTGATACAATGAAGATTTTATAGCGATTAAATGAGTACAAGGGAAAAATTTCTGCGTCAAATTAATCTCGAGTGATGCAATCAAAACAGACGATAAATTCAACAATTGATGATTATTTTAATGAAATATTTCTTAAAAATAATTTTTTTCACGAAGGAAAATTCGAAAAATCTTCAATTCGACTGAAAAAAAATGAAAATTAAATTTTTAAAAGCTCAAAAAATTGTTTTTAGTTATTTTTTTTAACGTAAAATAATTTTAATGGGCTTTCACGTCATTTAAAAAATTTTTAAGTGAGGAAAAAGAGTGGAATAAAGCTCCCTCAGCATGAAATGCGACGAGATTGATGCTAATCGTGACAAAGACGAGGCAGTCAGTTACATTGGCGGATGATTGTCGGAGATAAACTTCAAATGAATTGATGCGAAGTGTTCATATTATTGAAGACCCGCTTTCGTTCCCCTCTTGAGCGTGCGGCGGCGGACGCCACAAAAGCTCTCATCTCAATCACCTCGGTACGTGACGAATGTTTGTGGAGTGCGAGAGAGAGAGAGAGAGAGGCAGCCTTGCAAGAGGATTTTATTGGCATGACATTGCGGCCTAGAGGGCTGTATATATCCAACCCTCGCCCACGACTCGTTGACCAAGCTGCAGTAAAAACAAGGTCTGCCCAAAGCTCTAGTTTATTTAATCTGTTTTCTTAGGATCGCGCGCAAACTATTCGCCTGCCTCACCCTGCCTAAAATTCTAAATAAAAAAAACACTCTTACACCCGTAGATTCGTTATAGTTATAATTGAGAAATTTTCACTGAAAATATATGGCGAAAAAATCGTTAATCAAATTAATTAATTCATAAAAAAATTACGAATACTTGTACGCACTGAAAAAATGCTAGTAAATTAATGAATATGAAAATACGCATATACAATAAATTTTTAAATGTTTGGTTGAGAAGAAAACAAAATTTTTTTTTGTAAAATTTTCCAAGGGGTATACCCCTTGGAAATTTTGCGATTTTCGATGTTTTTTTCAGTTTTTCAAGGATAACTTGGTAACTATGTAAGATAACGAAGAAAGTCATTGAATTTACATGATTGGTCTTTAAATTTCCTATAAAAAATGTAGAATAAACTTTTTTGAGATTTAGCTTCGTTTTTGAGATATTTTAAAAAATCAAAATTTTGAAAAATCAAAAATATCTCAAAAATTACAGAAGATATAAAAAAATTTATCCTACGTTTTTGGAAGATAATTAAGTTTCCGAAAATTTAACTTATATAACATTTTTCGATATTTCGCTTAGTTACCGAGATATCCGCAAAAAATTAAAACAATCACGAAAACAGCGTGATATCCAAGGGGTATACCCTCTTTCAAAATTTCATAAAATAGAAAATTTTTTTTTTATCTTCACCAAATGTTTTAAAACTCATCCTAGTTACAAAAATACTCAATTTTAAGAGTTGTTTATGAATTATAGTGACGCAATATTAAACATAATAAGTAAAAAATCAAAATTTTTTTTTCATCTCATAAAAATGAGCTCTATTATAATATTTTAATTTTATTAATTTTTTAACTCAAAAATGTGTTAAAAAGTTTATTTTCCCTTAAAATTTTATTTGAAATAATTTTTTACATGCTCCAAAAATTAACAAAAATTGATAAAACATTTAATTACAATCCCTTTTAGTATTAATATAATAACTAGATTTATTAAAATAATTTAAAAAATATATTTAATCCTTATCTACTTACTTAATTAAAAAAAAAAAGTAGAAAACTCTACTTGCTCTAAAACTATAGAATATAAACTTTATCCCCAAGCTACACAGCGGGATTTTCGGAATTTTTCCATCACAGAGAAAAATCCAAAAAATTTTCCTCCAACATTTGCTCCCCAGAGTGACTTCCGTTACAGCCACCGCGCTTAAGCATCAGCCAACATACACTATTTCCCATTTAGAGAGCCCGAAAAAAAACGAAAAAAAAAAAACTGGGAAAGGATGAAAGCTGGCAATATTATGGGAGTAAATTCAGCGTAGCGTGGAAGGGCCATAGCAGACTTGCTGGGGACCACATGGTCCGTGGCGGTCAACGTACCATAACATTACATTCATCCAAGGCCATACGCAGTGTCCGCGACGGCGGGAACCTCGATCACGCGACTGAATGACAACACTGGTTGTTCGTGGCTGATGAAGCGCATCATGTAAATTTTATCAATATAAAATTTTTCTCCAGTCCATAAACAATGCTAAAGTTTCACCTTGGCCTTTTATTAAGCAAAGGGCTTTATAAGTTTCTTTACTCTTCTGCGTATAATAGGATGAGCGTTGTGTAGCTGTGGGTTGAGGTAGTGCGCGCTGCCACGGCTTAATCCTGTATTGTAAACTAGGCGGCATACAGCAGTATCCAAGTTTTCCAGCGCTGCCGCCAGGGAGACTTTTCCCGACGAGCCCTCGCTGTTGTTTCAAATATCTCCTCGTGTCGTTTGCTAGAATCGCACGCGGGCTAATCTGTCCCTCGGGAATAACTTGAAACAGGAAACAAAAGCCGCTCTGCCAGGCCTTCCTCTCTCTTTGTCAACCAATATAACCTCTTCTACCAACCCAAGCTAGAGACACTTGTGTCGTCTTTCTATTTTTTTATTGTTTTATTTTTTTTCACATTTTTTAAAAACCATTCTAACCTGTTCTTCAATCATATCTCTCGGTGTTTTATTTTATTTACTCGCTTTAGACTCCGCCAAGTACCTTAGGCTTATCATAAACAAGTCGAAATAATTTTTTTTTTTTCAGTTACAACCCTTTGTATGAAGTTGGTTTAAGCGCAAATAATTTTTTATTTTTAGTTGTACCATCAAAAAACATCTGAATTTTTTAATAAAAAATTTTATCTTGATTTTTTATGGCGTTTTAAAATTGTGAAATAATTTTTTTTTCTAGTTCTAACTTTTTGTATGAAGTTATTTTTAACGTAAATATTTTTGATTTTCAATTGGACGATCAAAAAAATATGAATTATTGAATAAAAATATTATTTAGATTTTTTTATGAATTGTCTTAAAAAGGTGGAATAATTTTTTTTTTCAGTGTTTACATATTGATTTTTAATTGGTGAACTGGATAGAGAATGATTTGTGTTGGAAAAAAAGTAGGTAGAAAGGTTTATTTTGACAAGTGGAAGATATATTTTTATTTTTTTATTGGAATGTTGCATGATAATACTTCCTATCGGGCTTTGGCTTGTTCCTAACACTATACAGAGGCCTTGAGATATGCCACCGCGACTCACAAACTGCATGGCTCGAGTAGTGAAACTATTATACTGGCCTCTATACCGCCCTTGTGCTTCACTTGGCCCGTGAAACGATCATGCATTTATTTATGAATCACTGTATGAATAAATGGATATCTTTTGGCCACTCGTCTCAATGTAGTTCTATGGTGGGACACGTATATATTAGGCTTTTTTAGATCACTATTCACGCCGAGTTAATCATTTGTACCAACAAATTTTTTTAATATTAAACACCTGATTCGACGATCGAAAAATGAGCAAATGATTTTTAGATCGCCAGATGATTGTAATAATAAATTCACGATATCTCAAAAAATTAAGTAGATAAAAAAATATTTTATAAACATTATTTAAACAAAATTTTATTCTCTGCAATTTGGTTTAAGAATTTTAAGGTAGTTCTCTCAAAAAACAAATTTTTTCCCACTCAATAACACGCTTAAAAAAATAATTAAAAAAATAATTAAAGGTGGCAAAATGATAATAAATAATTATAATCATAAAAATATTGGAAAAAAAATTTTTTTTTTCGGATTTTTTTGGTTTAAAAAATATGAAAATTCAGGTTAATTAATTGAAATTGTGTTAATTGAGACTAATGCGAGAAAACAAACGTTATTATTGGCTGCCTGATACGGACTATTAGTACACTGTTCGACTCGTCTGAGCTGGAGAGAAAGTTGGACAAGTTGTATACGTTCAGTAGAGTCTTATCCGTGCGTTTAACTTGATGTACACGCACGAGAGCACACAGACACACACAATACACGCGCCTGTAGCTCTGCACAATATCCCTTTATCACCGTGTACTCTTCTTATACTTGGAAGCCTCCCTCGTCCCTTAGCTTGTCTCTATTTCTTTTCGTTTCTGTTTTCTTTTTGCGTGCACACTCACACAAGACTCTCGTCACACGGATAGGCCAAGCCATCTTCGACCTCGGTCTCCCTTTTTCGTATACACACCTATATATCTATTTCTCTTGTGTATAAGCGTGGCTGTTACTTGCTTTCCTATCCTCCTCTATTGCTCTCTGATGTGTGGTGCCACGAAAAATTGCGCCCTCTTGGCTCTCTCGATTTACTTCTTCGTCTTTATCCTTTAAATAATAGCATCACGAGCGATTGTCTATGTCGACTTTTCTAATTTATTTTTGTACAAGTGTTGTTGCATGTTTTATTCGTTTTTTATTATTTTTTCTTTAACTATATTTTTTTTATTCATTTATTTTTAATTTTGATATGTACATCACGCAAAACGCATGATTTTTCGTTGTGAATGTCGTTTTTTTTCGATATAAATGGATTTTTTTAAAAAATACAAATACCATCATTTTATTTTAATGTTACTTGGAAATTTATTTTTATGCTATGTGAAATTTTGTGGCAATATGCGAAATTTTTATTCACTGCACTCTTGAAGACGTTTGCACTCACCAAAAAACTGGGCAAAATTGACAATTTTCGTGGGAAAGTTCGTTGAGCCAGAGGTTATCTATAATTGCTCTGATATCTCTGACGTGGATTGATAAGATATCAAGCAGCTAAAAATCAATAATTTCTACCACGATGCCAGTTCTTCTCGGGCTTTCGGAGTAAAACGCTTTTTTTTCTACGAATTATTCATTAATTAGTTTATCATTTAAATGAATTTGTAAGTTAAGATTTTTTTATATTAAAAACGGAATTGACTGTGGAATTATTTTTTTTTTAAGTAATTCATTTGAAATTTTTTTTTTTTATGAAAATGATGTAGATAATACAGTGTATAACTATGGCTGCATGCAAATAATTTTTTTTTACCTAAAAAACTCATTTAACTTTTGCGGAATGATGTTTAAAGATATTTGACTCGCGATGAATAGCAAAAAATTCGATGGGAATCGCGATAAAACCAACTGTATATCTTCAGTAAGTAGTTATCACTGAGTACAGTCAGGCGGATGTAATTTTTGAAGGTAATGCAGGTTTTATTTAACTTGTCATTCTGCCAATCTCTTTTTGTGATTGTTTTTTTTTTTTTTTTAGTTTAAAAATACGTCTAGGAATAATGAGACTTGAGAGTTGATAATGAGAAAATGAAAATTGTCAGTTTCGTGGAAAATCTTGTCGTGAGCGAAACTTGTCTGAGGGAAGTCTTCGAGCTTGTGCTAAATTGATTAGTCTCTGCCTGCTGCATGACGTGTGTAAATCTCGTGCAGTCTGAGCAAAGGATATATTGCATTTATAGTTCAATGTAAATTATGACAATCGGCGCTTTATTTCATTTCAACTATTTATTGACTTATATATAAATCAATTAGTTTCAATTCCAGATGCGTAATACTCAAATTATCCACCAAAACAATTTAAATTCCTTATTAAACTACATTAAAAAATTTTTTCCAATAAATAAAATGCATAAACAATCCCTTGAAAGCTCTTTTATAACGAAATTTAATTTTTTTTTGTAGTTAAAATATAGATTTCGACTGAAAAAAATTCTATTTGATGAAAAATATTTTTATTAATGCGATGAAAATTTAGTGGAAATAGTCGACATTGAATTTCAACAAAGGCACGTGTTTTGTGGAGCGTAACGACCGACGTAATGGGAGATACTTGCAGGTTTGAGCTTAGCAAATTAGCGTAAACTTTGAAGATGTTACCGGAAATTTAGTCTAAATATTCTTACAAAATAAGATAGTAAAAAAAAAAATATTTTTAGTGAACAGTCTTAATAATTTCTGGTATAAAATTTGTATTTTTTTTTTTTTCACAGTGTGACTGCAGTCTGGATTTTATCTGATTTTGTTTTATTGTTGAAATGTAGAATTGAGAAGCAGATCGAGCTATACGTGATATCTACACCAGTGTCTGTTGATAGGGAGGGAATATATATCAACGAGATCGATGAGTTTATCGAGTTTAGAAATATATAAAATATTGTAAGTTATTTTATTTCTATTTCTCACAATGAGAGGAACGAAAAAAATTTTTTTTTTCGCGAGCTTCTTTCCAAGTAAAATTTCTCACGTAGCTCTGAAATGAAATTTATCTATCTGTGAGCGAAATAATTGATTGAATCAACAAACCATTGGTTGGCGGGATATACAGGGAATGGGTTATTTTAGTTGGGTCACCGTGGGCGCGAAGCGGAGCATGCAGACGCCCGCAATCGCGGCAACTCGCCCTCATGGAAAAAAAAATTTTTTTATTCATCTCTCGCTCGCCTGTCCTCTTCCTCTCTTGTATGAGAGCCACCACCTCTACACCAGCCGCCCTCTGGCACCCTTCGCGCCTGCTTGCTGTGCACCCCACTGTGTTCGGGTGCTATGGCGAATTATTTGCTCTGGCGGAGCATGAATTCCAACCGTAATTACATTTCGCTTGATATTCAATTAGAATTATCGGTTCGCCTCGCTTCGTTCGGGCAAGATAAAAATTTGTAGTTTCAAAGAGAACCGATCAGTTGGACCTCTCTTTTCAGGTGATGGAGTTCCGACGTGTTGCCTGCGCGACCCAGGTGTACCACCGCCAGTGCGCTCGCTGCATGTGAATTTATTTATAAATATTTTTTTTAATACTCGGAGTGGTGAAATTGTTTTTCGTAAAATTTTTCTAAGCCAGGAGATCTCCTTTAATTGGCAAAAATAACAAAAAAAAAAAACATTTTTTTCCTCAATAAAAATTTTTTTTCCTATGATTTTCTTTCAATAAAAATTTTTTTGATATTAAAAAAAAAAAATTTTTTTTTTCATATTATCTTCTAGTAAAAATATTATTAGAATTTTTCTCGGTTAATTTAGAATTTATTGAAGAAAAATTAGTCTTTTAATTATTTTTACAGGTAAATAGATTTTTTTTATTTATCCATGTCTATAAAGGGGTGAAAAAATTTTTTTTTTTGTATAAAAAACTTGAAAAAATGAGGCAGAAAGTTCTAACATCAGGATATACATTTTTTTGTATCAAGAACTAACTTTAAAAACACACTTTTTATATTTATCATGTGAGAATTTTTTTTTTTTTTCAAATTTTTTATATTTTTTGCGTTCGTTTTCATCGCTTTAATTTGTCGTAATGGGTCGTATTTACTGTATATATATACGAGGAGTGCAAAGAAAAAACGATTAAAAAACGCGCGCGTTCATTGGCCGGCCAAGCGTGTGCCACGAGTTTTATTTCTCTTCTAATTAAATTCGAAATTCTACAGAGAATTTTTTTATTTTATGTCCCCCTACTGCCACAATTTCTTTCATTCAATCTCGCAAATTGTTTTTCTTTCTCACGTTTTTTACCTCGTTAAAAAAGCAATTTATCTCAATCTTCAAAAAATATCAATATCATATACACACCTGATAATATATGCATACATTAATCTAAAAATTAATTAAAAAATATTTTTAAAATAGATTTATCTATAATTATTTAAGTCAAGTAATTCAATATTTTTTAAATTAAATATAAAAAAAATTCTTTTATAGCTTGAAATTAATTAATAAATACAAATAAACAATATTGCACGAGTGAACAATAGTTATAATAAAAGCACGAATATTAATTTCACACTGAAATTGATTAAATGGATAATTCCGAGTGAAATTAAGTGATCAATATTCAATTAATAGCGTGCAATGAAGCGATGTTTTAGCATTATTAATTATTTTCTCGATTGTAAATTGTTTCTATACATATATATCGACGGATTATGATTTAATAATTGCTGCGGGTGATATTGATAGTGATTTATTCAGTGACATCTTAACTAATGGTTAGGGTCTCTGACTCTGGCACACCGATAGACGTTTAATCGACGACGAGTGGGTCGAGAATACTTGAGTAAAGTATGGATGGCGCAAAGGGGCGCGCACAACTCATGAATCTTGATAGTCTGTCTTTATTTCTCCCATTTTCACTGGCGCGCAGAATTTCTCGATACCAACAGCTATACCCAAAGGGGCCAGTACTGCCTGATTCGGCCGCTGCCAATTTGTTGTCCCGCGTGCATATATTCCGCCACAACACGAGTAGCCCTCGCTGTCCGACGGTTTGCTCGTCGTGTAATCATTAATAGAAGACATCGTTCCCCGCTCAATCCATGGCTAATAAATATTATCTATTCAAGCGCTAATTTACTCGATTAATCAATTATAATGATGCAGTTGATGACGATGACTCTCTCTCTGCGCTAAAATATTCGTAATTGAGAGAATCTCTCACGCTGAGAATTGTATGCAGTCAGCAAATGATTGTCTGCCGACCTGTCCGACTGGATATGTCATGTGGTCAGCCACAAACCACAGCGCTTTTGACGTTTAACATATATATACGTCAATGGGAGGCTGTTTCAATGCATCGCTTTTTGAAAATTTTGTTAGTGAGAAATTCACTGTTTTATCCCACGCATTTATTTATATTATATTTTTTACTGATTGACATCTGATGACCTGAAAAAAAATTTTCATCCCTATTAATTGTTATTAAAAGTGGAGGTATTAAAAGTGGAGGAAATTATATTGGGGTTGAGAAAATATATTTTTTTAAGTAAAAAAAAAAAGTTATGGTTGTTAATGAAAATTTTTTTCGATAAAAAAGTTCGAAAAAAATTAATTTCTACTGCAAGTTTATTGAAAAAAAAAAAAATTTTTTTATCTTTTTTTTTTTT
>MVJL01001565.1:0-13334 GCA_002156465.1 Macrocentrus cingulum | reverse complement strand
AAAAAAAAAAAAAAAAAAAAAAAAAAAAAAAACATTTTATTTTCTTCAGTCAAGCTTGAATAAAAAAAAAAAATTGGTACTCTCAATATTTTCACTCGAGAATGAAATTTTTTCGGCTTTAAAAAATTTTTGCAAAACGTCAAACAGTTGAATGATGCAACGAAATAAAAAAAAAAAAATCTATACAAATATTTAGCAAACTGCAACAAAAAAAAAAAAAAACCAGTGTTTAGCAAAAGCATAAAAAAACGAAAAAAAAAAAAACGAAAAAAAAAAAAAAATTATAAAAATAAAAAACCAGCTTGCTAGAAAAATATTACAATACGTAAATAGTGCTAAAAATAATTTGCCTCGCAGTTTCGGTGGCCTAAATCAACCAAGAAAAAAAAATATTAATACTAATACAATATACAATGAACATAAATTTAATAAATTGTGAAAAAAAAAAAAAAAATGCCACCCCACACACATAACACATACATACACTGATTTATGTAAATATATATAATTAATTCTTCCTCTTTTCTCTATATCTCTATACTCGAAAAGAAAAAAAAAATTTTCAACTCCTGCACAACGCTAAAACTGCAACAAAAATTTTTATTCGTATTTGAGTAAGAGATCTTTTACTTAATTATGAAAATTAAAAAAAAAAAAATTAGAAAGAGAAAAATTCAAGAGACGGAAAATAAAATCAAAGGCAATTCGATTAAAATATTGAAGAAAAAAAAACACACACATTTAAAAAATTGAGAAAATGGGAAAAAAATATTACCATATAGATAATGAAAAAAAATGTAATTAACAGTCGATGGTAAACAGTGTAAACGTTGGTGTGTAATTCTAAAAAAAAAAAAAATTGTGAGTGAACGAAATGTGTGTTGTACAGTAGAATAAACTTGAAAAGGAAATTTTCAGAGTGCGAAAAAATCGATAACAAAGCGCTCTGCAAATTTAAATAATAAATGACAAAACAGACATTTTTATTACTGCATTTTCCAAAACTTATTCTCCATAATTCTATCAATAACCTCCCTCCCCCCTTTTTATATCAAGAGACTTAGTGAAGTCTCGTGCCAAGTTTAGTCGACAATGCCCTTTCCACTGGGCCCAAAATCATTTAATTCGGAGCAATAGTAATAGAAAAATAAATCAAATAAATCAACGAATGTTTCCCCGATTTTCGAGTAAAAATCAAATTTTTATTCCTAGACACAAAGGAGACATTTTGTTGATTAGTTGTTCGAAATTTTCTCGTGCTGTGGTTAGTTCATTGCAAAATATCCAATTAAAACCACGAAATTGTATTTTTTAATGGATATAAAATACCTTAAAAAACATTAATCAAGTAAAAAAGTGTAATATTTTCTATAAATTACGTTTAAATTTCAAATATGCATCGGCGCGCAAAATTTAAACTAGTTCCCGTTGGCCGCCATGTTATCGACGCCAGCGCCGCGAGGCAAGATGGCGTCCTTCTCGCTCGACAGTCGTGTGCCGTGTCCATCAGGTTCGCGTTTACACACCTCTCTCTCCCGCATTGAACCGTCTCGACAAATTCCAAAAAACGTCAAAAGTGCGTAGAAATATAAGTCATGTTGTGTAAAAGTGATTTTATTTCCCAACCTCCACGAGGTAACATGAAAATTTAGTGTCGAAAAACCTCGTGTTTAAATGGACTTTAGTGCGCATGAATGCTTCGAGTGGGAACTCGGGTGGTTCCGTGGTTTCTTCGGGACAGCAGTTCCGTGATGTCATATAATTAGAGTAAATACAATACAAAAGTATGTGTAGTCTTGATGGAACCGTGGCGTGCAGTGCACCGTCGAGTCGCCGAGCCTGTGTGTGCGCGCGTCAAAATTCGAGATTGTGTTCATTTTTTTTCCTCACACACATACACTGCGTAATTTAGTGACACACAAAGCCGTGAAGTGAATAAACAAAAAAGCCAAATAATCGACGGACGAGTTAAATAAAAAATTTGCATCAGCAAATAAGTGTAATTTTTAATTTCTTTTTTTTTTCTTTCCTCCTCGTGGACAGGAAAAAATAGTGCAACTCTGTAGAGTTTAATAAAATAATTTGCAAACACACAAAATTTTTGAAAACAAAAATAATATAAAAAAGATATTCCTAGATGAATGTGACGTGTGTACGTACCATCCGGCAACGAAAAAAATGGATAAAATAGAGGTGAGTCATAATTTAAAAAATATCTATTGTTAATGGAAAAAAATTAATTTTCTTTTTCTTTTTGACAATTTTCGAGCGAAATATAATGGTTGATTATTATGCGTAGACATCTGGTGGTGTATTGTGTGCCTGGAAGTGAATAAATACGATTAGAGACTTGACGATATATATTTTTCTTTTCTCTCTGTCGCGCACACTGGAATTCGCATTTTCACTCTCTCTCTCGCTCACTCAAGCACTCCCCTCCATCTTCACTTATCGCTCTTCCTTCTTATTCTTATTGTCAAGTTGGAAAAGATATTTATAGCTGTGCCTTAACCCGTTTTAATGTCAGAAAAAAATCACTGATTATTATACATTTATTTATTTTATTCCAAGCTCAAAAAAAAAAATTTTTTTTTTTTTTTTCCGAAATTTTTATATTTTTATATATCTCTGGATTTTTTATTGGCCACGTCACTCAATGGCGCGATTTCATGATTACAAAAAAATTTCTAATCAGACAAAAAACCACGGCAGAGGGGGGGAAAAAAAAGAAAATATGTCCCACGGTCAGACATTTATGGCCGCGACTCACAGTCTTGTCTAGTCCTTCAAAGAGAGGATTATTTTTTCTTTCGACAATACTTTAGCTTATTACGTTGTCAAAGCCAAAAGGCATAGACAATGGCTTTTGAAATTCCTTCAAATATAAATATAAAACATTTTTTTTACCATATATTAAAGAATTTTTTAAAAATAATCTCTGATTTACATTGAATTGAAAAAAAATTTTTTTTTCGATTGTACCATTTAATAGATTAATTTAAGAAGGTTTTTTCGAATTGTTTTAAAAGGGGGCGGGGGGTAAATTGGTAAAAAAAAATTAATTAATAAATTTTTGGATTTTTTTTTCTTTTTTTTTTTTTTTATTTTTTTTTCCCCGTTGTAATTGCGTCTTCATTTGTTCTTGTGTTTTTGCTCGCACGTTAGAAAACTAGGTATTCCAACTGCATCGGTAATGCGAGCGCCAGGCACACCGATACACGTTGACGTGATTGTTTTGTGTTTGTGAGATATATATTTGTGTGTGTGTGTGCGCGCGCGCGAACGAACGAGTTTCACAAACACACACTCGCAGCGTCCGCGTGTGTCCGATGTACGGTGAGAACCTTTCCTCCCCCCGCGGGAGAGACAGAGAGAGCGTGATATCAGAGGTATGGGTGTGTGTTGCCTCTGTGATGCTTGTATACACGCGCATATGAGACATTGTGAGACGGTATAATATAACTCCTCGCATCGCAGTGTCTTCTTATTCCGGGTTCGCTTTTTCCCCTCCATTTTCTCCTTGTTCGCTCGCGTATCTTTTTTTTTCTTTTTTTTCACGATATTTTTCTTCTTTCACAGCTTTTGTATATGTACTTGCTTTTTATATTTTATCTCCGGTAATTGAACACTTATTTAAACATTCAAAATGCTGTAATTAATTAGTTTAATTGGAAATATTAAATTTTTTTTTCTAATCTATAAGGAAAGTAATTTTTTTTCTGGCAATACAACAGTTATTTTTTTTTTTAGTGCTGTTGGAAATATTTTTATTTTAAATGAAAATGTGAATTTTTTTGCTGCCAATTTTAAGATGTATATAATTTTTTTTTTTTAACGGTTTTTTAAAAAAATTAAAGTTACAATTAAAATTGATTTTGATAAAAATTAAAAATTTTCAAAAATCGAAAATGGCTGACTCATGTTTGTGGTTTTTTTTTTTTTTTTTCAATTGAAAAACCATAAAAAAATTTTGATAAAAATGCGTTTGATAAGCGATAAAAATAGCTGAACTTTGTTCTTGGATTTTAAGAATTTATCAGAGTTTTATTTTTCTTCTGTGGAAAATAAAAATTTAAAAAAATATTGGAAATTTTTTTTTTCTACTCAGTGGAATTTTTCAATTAATTTTTATTAATTTATCTTTGACAAACTGTTATGAATTATTTTAGCAATGACGTAACACAATTTGCGAACAGATCGATAGTCGCATAGGTCGAATATATATGTATATACAAGAAAAAGTCATCTCTATGTAATTCCTATTAATTTTATCGACTTTGACCTAAGTGCTGTATATAACTGTTTTCTGAGCTGGTGTATTTTATCTGCACGATCGTGTTCCCCAAGCTTTCTCTCAATCTAAATGTACACTACATAATTATTAATATATAGCTGATACGCGAGGCCGATAAAAAGGATTTCTATATACCCAAAAAAAAAAATCCTCTTGAAAAAAATAAATAAATAAATAAAAATTTTCATTATACTTAATCACTTTTAATTGCTGACAAAATTTTCATTTACCGAATGAATAATCAATTTTGCGTATGAATATTTACGATAAAACATCAATATAAATTCTGTTTCCAATTTAAATTCAAATAAAACTAAAAAAAAAAAAAAATCAAATTTTCCGACGATTTTTTTTTCAACTCTTGTTTCAGTGTTTTCATTAATTTTGACCATTAATATTCTCCCCTTAAAAATATTTTCATCACACATATAGCATTTACAATCAAATAGAATTCCCCCAAACGACAATTAAATTATAAATACGTATAAAAAACGATAACGTGTATATATGGTTTAAAAATAGTCAGTTGAAAATATTTTTCGTGTCTCTTTTTTGAGCATATATATAGTATATTTAGTTCTTTGTACTTTATTCCATTGTATTTTTTTATTATTTTTTTTTATTGTTTTTTTTTTTTACACGCGCATTTTATCGCCTCTGCATGCGATAACGGAAATCCATTGGCAATTATAGCGACGACGCGAAGCTTATTATATATATATTTTTTTTTGAAATGCTATTTTTTTCAATGTTAAAATTTTTTTAATTTAGGATTTCATGAAAAATCATGTTGAAAAAAATTTTTTTTTAGTGTTTTTTCGCGAGTTTAACATTTTTTTCACTCGTTTGGTAATTATTATATCTATGTAAAGTGTATAATATCACTGATTGATATTATCCTTATTATTGTTGGTATTATTCATGACATGTAGATATAGTATAGCGCTCGAGATTGATCGAGATAATATATATAGATGTTATTTATCAGGTGTAAAGATATTAGCATTTAGTATAGAAAAAAATTTTTTCTTCTGTTTTTATTGTTATCGTTGTTATTATACAACAGCGTATTTAATATTGAGCACTCAGTATACAGTTTTTGATAAAATTCTATTTTCTGAATATAATAAATCTTTGAATGATTATTTTTACAAATTAATTTAGAAATTGAAAAATTAAGAAAAAAAAAAACTTTTTTTTCTACTATACTTATAGAGATGTTACAATGATTGAATAATATATAAAAAGGGTATTTGAATTTTTTCAGAATTGTTTTTTAAATTAACTAAAGCATGAATAAAAAAATTTTTTTTTTTTATTTGGGGATTTACTCTGACAGTTATATTTTATCAATTTCTGTTTCTATTTTTACACTCGATATAAAGTGCAAATAAAAAACCTGCGTAGAAAAATTTTTTTTTCTCAGAAATTATGTTGAATTTTTAAAAAATTTTTTGTATTTATTATATATAGTTTAATTCATGTACAAAAAATTCTTCTTGAATCTGGGACTGAGAGTAATGATGAAAATCAAATGATAATCCGACAATTCAATATTTATACAGTTGAGCTATACACATATAGTTTATACCTCAACCAATATTCTTCTTTCACAAAATCCGATATGAAAAAATATATATGTATATAATAGGAGGATAATAATTGTTATCAAAAGTTATCAATATATATATATGAATTTAATGACTGTATTTTATGTTTTAACTGCGTAGAATTTGTTTTTATCATCAGACGCATAATAAATTTATTAAAAATAATAAAAATTGAATATTAGGTCGTAAATAATGATCAAATTTGAGTACGGGTTTTTTTTTTTTAACTGTTCCTAATATTTCTATAAGTTTTTAACGTTATTTTTTGAATCATACGCAGTTTTAGGGATTTTTAAATTTATATATTTGTCCAAGTATAAAGTTGAAATGGTAAGAAAAAAGTAATCTTGCGGGTTTTAATCAAAATATCTTTGAAACCACTGGTGGTAGAAATTTTTATCAAGAGACCTTTTTTTTAAAGAATTTTATTAGCTATAAAAAAGGTTCTGGACAAAATTTGTTAAACTCCCATCTGTATTGAGATATTAGGAAATACAAAAATGTTTTTAACTTTTCAGTGGTACGCCTTTTTGATTTTAGACACGCGATATCTTCTTTACCGACCGAGAGTAATTATTGAAAATTTAGTTGATGTATAATGCATATGTAAATACAAATTTTAGGTATTTGAAAAAATTTTTAGATAAATTTTAGGAATGTTTGTCGTATAAATTCATTTTTTACATGATTTTTCATCAGTTATGATTTGAATTGTTATTTTTTTGAGTTTACTGATTTTTAATTGGTCATAAAAATATTTTTTTCAATAAATTACATTAAAATTGACTCATTTTTACCGTGTTATTTACGATTTATAGCTGAAAATATGATTTTTCTCTCTTTTTCTGTTCACATCTCAATAATTCTTTTACCCATTTGCTCAGACCCGTTTTTCCTTGATTATACATATCTATATTTGGTCAAATGCTATCTTATAACCTGAAATCACATGGCTTTGATGAATGTTTCAATAAAAACAATTTTTTATTGAAACATTCAACGTTTTTTTCTTAAATAAACCATTTTAAGATCTAATTTTTAAATTTTTCACTGAAAAAAATGGTAAAATATTATTTTTTTTTTTAGTAAAAAAAATGCCCACGTTGGGGATCGAACCGAGAAACTCGTCACTACCACCCACGGGTTCTAACCGTCGAGCTAATTGCACACGGCTACAAAATTTTTAACTCTTTACAATTTAAATATGAAATTTAATGATTAAAAAAAGTATCACGTGACATTTAATTAACATATTAATTTTTTTGAACGTTAATTTGCATTATTTAGTTGTATTTTTGTTGAACAATTTTTTTTTGTTTTTTGAGGAAAAAATGGATTCATTTCAAATGGAGGGTTCTCGGTTTATTTTTAATGATTTCTCGTCTCGCTAAAGTCTAACTTTCTCGGAAATTCAATGTTTTTGCATAATTTCACATATTAGGTTATTAAAGTTTTGTCAGCATGTCGGTACGCTCAATGTACGCTAGTGCGCATGCGCTCGTGTGGGAAAATATTAATGGGATGAAAAAAAAAAACACTAGATCAGATTGTAACACATAAATGATCATTTATAAAATCATATAATATTATATACGACTTTTTAAATACATATAATATGTGTATATGTTCAAAAAAAGTCTTGAAATTCAAATTTTGTCTCAAATATACTTATGAATCTCATTGTTTTCGTGATTTTTTTCGGTTTTTACACGATAACTCGGTAACTAAAAGAGCTAACGAAAAATTTTATAAAAGCTCTATGATTCAGGATTTAATCATCTACAAAAAACGTTAAATAAACTTTTTTGTAACTCGCTCGGTATTTGAGATATTATGCATTTTTAAAATTTATTATTTCTCAAAATATCTCGAAAATGACGGGATATTTCAAAAAAATGTATTCTTCATTTTTTATAAAGAATTTAATTCTAAATCATTCAACTCTGATAGCATTTTCCGTTATCTCGCTTAGTTACCGAGTTATCTGTAAAAAAACCAAAAAAAAAATCACAAAACCAGGAGATTTCGAAGGATATACACTTAAAAAATTTTATGAAATAAAATAATTTATTTATATCTCAAGCAAGCATTCTAAACTTCATGGTTTCTCGTTAGTTTGTATTTTTAGACGTATATATCTATCATCGGTAATACATATATATCAATAAATATATTAACACTATTTAAAAATTAGAATTAAAAGAAAATCTAGAAATTATTTTTTTCACCATGAAATACTTTTATTTCTGGATTATAAATACCACTTCAGATAGTTCAGTTTTTAAAAGCTTAAAAAATATTTTTAAAATTACTTTTTAATGTCAAATCTAATAAAAATTTATTTTTATCTACTTACTATCTCTATCCATTGTATGCGGCAATGTGTAACGATCTCGATAAAAATGACATCAAAAAAAAAAAAAAAATTACAATTCCCTGCAAATAAAAAAAAACAACAACAGAGAGAAAAAAATCCTGTCTCTCTACAAAATTCCTTGATTAATTTTATTAAATTATTTTTTTTCCACTTGATAAATTCAAATTATTATACTAATGTAAGTTTTTATTCATGTATAAAGATGGCAAAAGAGGGGCAGAAGCGTATATACACAATATATAGCCTTGGCGGGTTCGTGAGCTCTTGTCAGAGGGTGGGGGATGCCAAGCGAATGGTAGTAGTAGTGGAAGGCCAAGAAAGGTCTCAGGAATATTATCAAACCCTTGGAAATAAATAAAAATGTTAAAAAAAAAAATTTTTTTTTTTCAAATACAAATTTTTTTTATTGTTGCATCAGCATAAATTTTCATATTTTATTATTTAATCCGCACATTTCAACGAGATACTGCATATATATATATTGAAAATATATACATATGATAAAAGGTAATAAAAATAAAATAAACATAGTGTGGCTGTCAATGGGGCGGGGAGTCGACGCAGGAGGGGGTGCAGGGAGTGCAGCTGCCGCGAAACGAGATTAACTCTATAAATATACGGACCCGCCTGTGCTCGCGCAAACGTTGAAAATGTTAACCCGCGCGCTAGGCTATAATGCTTCATCCGCCAAAACTTTTAGTCACGACTGTACCCTTAAAACATTGGAAATAGTTATGACAGTGGTTCTCATCCTCGCTCATGTATTCAACTCTTATCGATTCAATTATATAACCTGCTTTTAATTCAATTAACAAAATTTAATATTAATTAAATAATTTTTTAAAATATTTTATTCAGAAAAAAAAAATTTTTTTTAATTGTATCAAAAACATTTTTTCTACACAATTTATATACAAATTTCTTTTCGTTTTAAATTTTGAAATATTGATTTTAAATAAAAATTTATTTTTATTCATTTTTTTGTATATATTTAAATATTAAAAAAATTATACAGAAATATGGATATTGGTATATTTGTGGTTATATATTTTTACTATTTAAATTTTTATATGTATGAAAAAAAATTTTTTTTTTTTTTTTTAATTTTTTTTTATCGCCCACATAATACGTGCCTGTGCTCTGAAATATTCGTTGAATTTCAAATAGATGACAAATAAAGGAATAAGCGGCGCGTGGAGTGGGGACAAACTCGATACGAGCGCCAGAGACGCGTACAGTCTGTGAAGAAAAGAGGTCAAATGATTGCTGTGCTTGTAGTCACTTGAAAAAAAAAAAAAACATTAAGATAATTTATTTCTTGGTTATTTAATTAAATTTTCTGTTAAAAAATTTTTTTTTTGCGACAATAAAAATAATAATAATAAATCGCATTTAAGAATTGAAATTGAGAAATCCAGCTGTGTGAGAAAAAAAAAAGAAGGTATATTCAATTATAATTTTGCAACAGCGTTTCAAATATATTGACATTCGAATAATGGATGCTTGAGATTTTTTTTATATTCACGTGAATGAAAAAAAACATTATTACTGCCTTTATAAATAATTGAAAATTTTCAGTAATTACTTGATTAGATGACAATTATTTTATTGATTTATCGATCATTTATGCGAGGATCTGAGATTTTTTTTTTTTAATTGGATTATATCTTAAGTTTTTTTTTTATTCTTATTCTTTTGCTGTGACCTTGTATCTGTATAGCGATAACGCGCGATAATGTCTGATGAGAAATTAATAACGGGCATTTACATGTCATAAAGAAAAAAAAATGAAAAAAATTAATATTTTCAAATATTTTACTAAAGTTATATTTTGCAACTATTGCAGATATTTTATATCACATATTGATATACTATTATAGATACGAATATTATAATATATTATGCAAGATATTGCAATTATTTATTATATAATGTAATATTCAAAGAACTATTTAGATTTTTGTATAGTTAATAGATATTTATCGACTCTAACTATATTTTATTCATAGTAACAGCTATTTTTACCGATTTTTGACTATTTACAATATATTTTACATTTACTACTATTATTAGTTGAATTTTCGAACTATAGTAATAGTAGAGTCGTAAAATAGTGATATAGTGCATCATAATGATAATAAAGTTGTACTATAGTGATATTATAGTTCTACTATGGCCGTACTATAGTAACGTTATGGTATTATAAAAATTTTTATGCTTGACAGAGCACTATGTGATGATTATAGTAGTACTATAGGGTATTATAGTTGTCTCAAAGTGGTACTATAGTGTTCTATGGTTTACTATGCTTACTATGGTGACATTATAGTAAACTATTCTGCACTATAGTAGAATTATAGTCGTACTACAGTGTTCCATGCTTCACCATGGTAGCCATTTTTGAATCACGCGTTTTTTACCAGCCAATGAATACCGTGCCTTCACTCTGAAGTTAGCTTTAAGTCGCAATTCGATCTTTTGTGTCACTTCTCTTTTTTAGAATAGGACTATGGTATACTATAGTTAACTATAGTGGTTGTAGGATGATTAAATTATGATTGAAAATTTGTTAATTGACGGATTTTGAGGTTAGATATATTGAATTTAATAATTTTTTTTCAGCTTTTGGGCGGTGCCTGCTTCAGTCATGGCCCTTACACCTTCTACAAGGCCGTTCGTATCGGTAATGGCCGGGTACTTCGTCTTGGCAGTTTTTTCTTAACAAAATTATGGACAGACGCTGATCTTGTGAGTATCGGTGAGCTACAGCTGCTTTGGATCGACAGTCGTGGCTCGAATCAGCCGCTAGCGTCATTGAGACTGTACTTCCTGCCTGAAAATACACCCGACGGGCGCAGGGACACACACGGCGAGGTAAGAAAATTTAGATTTTAATTATTATACATATATTTATAGATATATATTTTTAAAATAATAAGTATTTGTGATTTTTTTTATATTTTATCGATTATTATTCATTTGTGGATTTTTTTTATTATTCTGTCGGTAACGGTGTAACACGTTTTAATTATCGTCGGTAGATAAAAATAGTCGTGGGAATTTTCCTTGAATTTTTTTTTCTCTATACTCTCGAATATTCATTGGTTGGTATTTCAAGGTTTTAAATAAAACGGCGAATCGAGACGAACGGGTGAATGTACCCTCTGAAAACATATCACGAGTCTCTATCCTCTTTTCATTCTGCTGTTTGTCCATTCTACACACTATGTATTGAGAGTCATGACTCGACAGAATTTGCCTTGAAAAATAAAAAATGAGCAGCAGGAGAAAGTCGATAAAAAATCATTTTATCTCAAGATATTTCAAATTTACTCGCATATTTATTAGCAATTTTTTTTAGAGGAGGATTTATTTTTTACAAGTATAGCGGATAAATGTACCAATTGATGATTGGTTAAGGAAAATTTGGATGTTCAAGCCTCAATGAGTACATAATTATATCATTTGAACATTATATTTTCGATTTATTATTTTTTTAACAATTAAAATAGAGCAATAACACAAAAATCTAAAGAAATATCGCGTAAGTCAAAAACACCAATTATTAATAAACATGTGCAAAGAAATAAGTTAAAAGTTTTTAGGCATTGAAATTATTTAAACAAATCGATAATTAAACGAAAGAATCATTTTATAGGAATAATATAGAGTAAATTTTGTTTGTTTTGACTCAATTATAAACGAGTGTTTGAGGTTAGGTGAACTTGAGCCGGTCATCAACCGGTGAAACACCGTTTGTAATGCACATGTTCCAGTTATAATCACCGATTTCGGCTAGTACACGTACTTAATAATTAATTTCCGATTCCTACAACTATCCACTCATCTAGACAATAATCCACGCGTCTTTCGCACAAAATTTGCAATTAATTTGGAATTTTTATTATTATCTAAAAAAGCCGTATTTTTTTTATTTTGTCAATTTAAGCGCCAGTGGTCATTAATTGCTACCCGGTCAGAAACTCGTACATTTACCCTCTATATAATCGAATATTGTTTTGTTTTTTCATCATCAGGAAATAACCTATCTAATTGAAATATCAATTATTAATTCTGATGAAATACGTGTGTATAATTTAATTAATTAAATGATAATAAAATTTAGCAAACTCCGCATTTGTTAAATTAAAATTAGCTTTATTGTATATACTACTACCATAGTATAATAAATCCGAGTTTATGTTGGAAAATACGTGCATAACTTCTATATATGCATATCTGCTAAAATATACTCGTATTTCCCGGGGGAGAAAAGGGGTTTGTGATTTTCGAGAAGCATTGTATGCCACACATGAGGATATAACTATATATAATATGTTTGCGAAAGAGAGATAGACACCAACCGCGGATATATAGAAAGATAGAAAGAAGTTTTGAGAGAAAGCAAGAGAGAAAAAAAATACATATATGGCTGATGGTGTTATTGGTTTTTGTTGCGCATGCTCAACTGTGGCGCCAATCTGCAGAATTATTAGCCAAGTTTAACCCTCTGCCAGAGGGTATAAAGCAAAACTGAAACGGAGAAAGACATTATATACATACATATAACAACTTTTTGGTATATTTCATATTTTCCATCTCCACCATGTGTGATTACATTTCATTCCACTTTTTATTTATTTTTATTAGTTTTTCTATATTTCACGTTGTATATTTAATTCTCTATAACCACGCAATAGCATGATATATAATATTATATATATACTGGCATATGCACGCTCCATTCGCTGAGCGCGCTGCTTATTTTTTTTTTTTTAGTTTTTTTGTAGTTATAATAGTTAAAAACGACGCCAGGGGGTTGTTGATTTTTTTGAAAGTTTTTCAGACTTTAATACAATTATAGAAAAAAATTTCATCGCGAAACAAACCATTTAACACTATTTTTCATAATTATTTTCCATAAATTTGAGGTTGAGGGGGTGGTTGATGGTTTTTAAACGATGCTAGGGGGTTGTAAATTTTTTTGGGTGCTTTTGGGACTCTAAAGTATTAGTATAAAAAATATTATTGCGGGGCAGAGCATTTAACACAA
>MVJL01001563.1:0-30772 GCA_002156465.1 Macrocentrus cingulum | reverse complement strand
TTTAAAAAAAAAAAAAAAAAAAAAAAAATACGAATTGAATGAAAAAACAACGTACTTTTAATTTTCCGTCCGAAAAAAAAAAAAATTTTTTTTCATTTTTCTATAGTTTTTCTGCACGCAAATAAAATTTATTAACAAAATATTTAAATGATTGCGTTTTCCGACAGGTTGAGCATGCGCAATTTTTTATGTCGACCTGTCACTCAGATGAGTTTAGAGACCTGTATATACTGGACAGACTGTGCTTGATCCTATTAGGATAATAATGGCGAATAATTGGGCACAGGATATAGTGTGGCGAGAAAGCAACATGTGCGAGTGTGATCCGTCACACCTGATGAGCGACCCTCGGCCTGATTTTCCGTCGAATTATCGGCGCTATTGTGCGGGGAATTTGAATCAATGACTGTTGATTTTTTTCCAGCATCCTCCCATATCAGCAATATCTCACTTTTCCCTCATGCAACATAACTGATGCGCGAAAAACACACACGCGCGCGCGCGCGCCAGATCGGCCATGTTGAGCGAGCCTGCGTGCTGCAGCAAAACCCGCTCTTTCCCTCCCGCAACGCTCAACCGTCTAGCTCCCTCCGCGTCAATACCTCGACGAGGTCCTCCTCCCGCCGCGCAGACACCCTCCCGGGCGCGGGGACAAACGTCAGAGGCTGCGGCCAATGAGCGCGCCTGCTGATACTCGCTGCGTAGCGATGGCAACGTCGTCGCGCGCGCCAACTTTGGCTTCTACCAAGAAAAAAGTGGGAACACAACGACGACGCCGTCGAGGCGATGCGAAGGATGGTGGATTTATCACTTATAGGGAAAACGCGAGCGTGTAAAAAAAATTCTACGAAATGCATCAATCAGAAAAAACAATTTTTTACCTGATTTTATTGCATTTTTCCGCGAGCTTTTTACACATACTGGTATATTTTCGTGTTTTAGTCGCGTTTTTCGCTTGACACTTTAACAAAGTGAACAGTATTCCACCCAGAAATGATGACGACACTGCTGGATAAAGCGACGCGTAAATTATTTAAGTACCCGCGAGACATGCCGGTTGTAGAAGGCACAACGAGCAGGAGACTTTCTTGACACAATCTCTTGAAAAAATTGACGACCAGGGAATAGATGTCTGCTAGGCGTTTTACTTTACACCTCTTTATACCTTTTTCTATCTTGGAATAATTATTTGGTTTTTTTTTCCTAGCCATCACGTCTTCGACAGAAATGTCATTTTTTTCGTTTTATTCAAAACGGGTATAAAAATATATGGTATAATTTTTTTTATATTAAATTATTGTTGTTAATTTTATTTGATAAATGAGTGAAAAATTTTTGAGGCAATAATTTATTATTTTTTCTAAATTATTTTAAATTGACAGGAAGTGAGATAAGGGAATCGATAAAGATTTTTTTTCTTTCATATACAACACTCTGATAAGAATATTTCTCATTAATTAATATATGATTTTTTTTTTATTATATACAAGATATATTTTTTAATTCATATATATTAGTCCATATATATATGGATTATAAGAGAATGTATAAGTACTTAAGTTCATGAGTTATTAAAACTTGGATGATTTTGCGGTATATTTTTATTTCCTGAAACCGAATTTTTTTAGTTATAATTTCCTGGTTTATTTATTATAAAACAAATAAAAACTTTAAACTCGCGTGTATTATTTAAACTATTGTGAATTAATAAAAATTGTATTAATAAAAAATATCGGTAGAAATGTAATCTATAATTTTTGTTTTATCAACTTTTTTGAAATTCTCCTTAGTTATTAATAAAATTGCAAAAAAAATCAATAAAATGACACGTTATCTGATATTTTTGAATATATATTCAAAAAATTTCTAATTCATGAAAAAATTAAACAAAAAAAAAACTTTAATTAAAAAATTTTTAAAAAAGTCAAAAAATCGTTTTTTTTTTTATATATATATATTTTAAAAAATAATCAAAAACATTTTATCCATAAAATTTAAAAAAAAAAAAAAACGGACATTTTTTTTTTTATATTTCATTTTTTTCAATGCTTGCTGAATACAAAAAATTGATTAGAAATAAAAAAAAAAAAAAAAACGATTTTTTTTTAGATAAAATAATAAACTGTTATTTTATCTTTTTTTTTTTTACAAGATCCACATTTCTCTGATGAATCAAAATCTCGAATATGCACGAGTGTGTGCTATTAAGAAGAGGATTACATTGCGATTAACAGGCGAGACCTTATATACATTCTGTCTCTATCGTTCACTATATAATCCCTTAACGAAAATTTCAATTTCTCGCTGCACCTAAGTAAACCCAACTATATATACATTGCCCTTGCAGTCGTACTATACAACTATAAACTGAAATATAGGCGAGTGAGAGAAACGTGTGTGAGTTTGTCTTCCGTAGAAATTCCGACGGGGTTATTATATAGCTCAACCGAAATTCAAATCACATATTATTCACAATTCCGCAATTATTATACAGAAATTGTTATTAGTAAAATCATTATAATATTACCAACAGAAGAAAATAATTTTTCTCATTTTTTTCCACGATGAAAATAGCCGATGAAGCTGATGACGGTCTTGCACTTTGTGCCCTGACCACTTGAGTGCCGAGGCATATCGAGCGGCCCCACGCGGCATTCTGCAGCCACCAACACACAACCTAGATGCACACACACGCGAAATCGCTCGCTCAAGCATCTCGGCGTGGCGCGTATGAGTCCGCGAGTGTGTACAATCAAACATTGTTCATGATTTAGTCAAATATTGGCGAAATACACAGCTTTGTAGTGCCTCTCGGTGTATCTACCTATGTATCATGCCAAATAATCCTTTGGAGATTGTACTTCGATTATATCCACTTGCAAGTTGGCCGTCAGCGAAACATCAGTATGTGCGAAAATACAGGGAATATATCAATTTTAGGAGAAAAAGAAAATTTTTGTACCAAGATTTTCGTAGAAATACGTGAATTTATTGAAACATGTACATTGCCCTTTTTGTATTTTTTTATTCCGCCGATTTTTTTCAAGCTTAATCCACATTTTTATTATATATATAACGAGACAGATTTTTTTCAGTAATTTTTTTGTATATGATGTATGATCAAACGTTTTTTGCGATAAAAATCATGGCAGGTTTTTTCGGGCAATAGTGACAATTATGACAATATGGCTCTTTTGTAAACTTAGTTGGTAATTATTTACATATATTTATAAGGTTTGTATGGAGGTATAAAAAGACATTTTTTCTGGTTTTTTTTTCTAAAATAAATCTTAAACATCACATAAAATATTGTATAGATAAAAAAAAAATTCAATAATTCTGATGTTAATTGCACATTTTTTTTTTCAATTTTTTGTTCTCTATAAAAATTCATGTTTTAAAAATAGATTTTTTCAGGTAAACGAGTTTAGACAATTTTTTTAATGAAGAAAAATCTTAATTTTTACTCTGAGCGTTATAAAAAATTTGTCGAGATATTTCAATTAAAAAAAAAACGGTTTTGATACATGTATATATATATACCTCCACACTGTACCTCAATCCCAATAATCAGACAGACCGAGGCACGGCTTCGAGTCGTAAATTTTTTTTTTCCCCGAGAACAGCTCGAAAGAAAAAAAACTTCACACTCTGTCTCTCTATTCGCATACCCCTAATATATATTGATAATTTTTTCTGCTCCATTTTTTTAATATATATATATATATATTTATATTGAATCTATGTATATATATTTATTTATATATATAACTCTTTATATAACATACAATGGTAATGTACAGAGACACGTTACACTGCGCGACTATCTACATTATCATACAAAAAAAAAAAAAGTGAAACACTGGATAAAAAAAAGATATCCTGCGAGGATGATGTAATTTCTCACTCTCTGTTTTCCAGTGATTTGCATTTATCCCTAATTATACGTCCTTTAATCTACGGCATTATCACAATTTTCGCAAATCAATTTCTCTCGCAGACGCATCACCGTATATTAATATATTTTTTCCTCGAGCACCGATTGTCCTCGCGCCCGACGGCCAATCCGGACGGAAAGTATAAAACTTCACGGAATCAAAGCGCCGAGCACAAAAAACTAAAACATCTCTCAAAAAAAAACGAATCCACGCACAAAAAAATATCACTCACATTCAGCAACTTCTCGTATGTGTTATTAAAACCTCATGAGCACACAAGTCCAATTCGGCATATCGCATATATCACTGAAAACCTCGTATCCGCCTGAACAGCAGCGAAAAAATGAGGACACAGGTACCGCGAAAGAAAAAAAACCTAGCGCGCATAAGCACGCGGGTCTGGATCGTCCTCATCCTCGTCCTCTTGGTCCTCAACGCCGGCGACAACATGCCAACTGATGTGTTCCTGATCGTCAGCGCGGAAGAGGCGCGAGTCGACAGGGCCGCGCGACCTCAAAATGGAGCGAGCGTGGTCATCGTCGGCGACCTGATGGTGGGTTGCGGCTCAGGCGAGGGCGTAAGGATGAGTGGCGTGATGTCACAAGCCCTGAGCGACGGACGACGGTACAGGGGGAACACTGGAGGCCGAGGAGACGCTGGTGGCGTGGTGGTATAGCGGCGGCTGATAGTAATCCTGATGGTGGTTCATATTGTGCATGGTAGTGACGGAATTGACACCGGAGTGCATGCCGTTGTGGTGGTGATGGTGCGTCGGAGGGCCCGAGTGGGCGTGGGGATGATGGGGTGATCCATAATTGGCATAGCTCTGATGCAGTTGCTCGTACATCTTCAGATCTGGGTGTTTTCTGTCTTGAGCGCCGGGCGACGTGGCCGCAGTTTCACCCGGGAGTAGCCTGTTGATGCTGAAGGGTAAACTGGCCGCAGTGTAGGGAGGTTCTTGCTTCAAACTGCCGGGCATGCCGTGGTGCAGAGCGGCAGGATCACCGAGGAGGTGAGGATGGAGACTACGGCCAACCATGGCAGCGAGTTCGTCATGTGCAGTGCCCAAATCCGGGCCCAACAGGCCGCCAATGTCGGTGCTGTCGCTCTTGAGGCCTGCGTGGTGCTGATGGAGGCTGGCAGCATGGTGGTGATGCGACGGAACGAGCGAATGCAGATCCTTGTCGTCGCTGTGCTGTGGGTGATGGAGGGACGGGGTCTTTTTGCCCGCCGACGGGGCCAACTCGTGTGACGAGGGACTCGTATGACCCAAACCACCTCCCGGGTGGTGCGGATGTTGATGTTTTGTCGTCTGTCGTGCCTGTTCCTTCTTCTCGTCCTTAAATCGCTTCTGACGCCGCAGATAGCAGCCATTCTCAAACATATTGCCGCTCTCGGGATGTAGCGTCCAAAAAGAACCTTTCCCCGGCTTGTCTGGTGTCCGCGCCACCTTTACAAAACAATCGTTGAAGCTCAGCGAGTGCCTGATTGAATTTTGCCAGCGCTGCTGGTTCGTACGGTAAAAGGGAAACAGATCCATGATGAATTGGTAAATTTCCGCGAGTGTGAGCATCTTTGTGGGTGCATTTTGTATGGCCATGGTGATGAGGCTGATGTAGGAATACGGGGGCTTGGCGTGGGTATAGTTGCGACGGTAGGATTTGTCGTTACGAGCGCGCTGCAGCGCAGAGTTCGGGGAATCGGGCTCTGCCAGCGACAGAGGGTCGCGTGAGGTTGGATTACCACCGACGTAGCTGACGGGTGTCATGCACGCACCTCCAGCACCCATGCCTGAACCCCCATAACCTCCCATACCTCCTCCGCCCATCGATGCCATGCCCATGCCGCTCATCGAGCTCATGTTGAAACCACCGGCACTCTGCGGACTGCAACTCGGTCCAACGCCCACACCCATTGACATTCCCATCGACACACAGCCCATAGAATTTATTGAGCTGTACGTTGGCGCCATGCTGCCCATGCTCGACATCGTCGCACTTGTCATGGCACTACCGAGGCTGCCAGCCTCGCTGTACAGCTTTTGCGACTGCAACATTGTCATAGAGATTGCGTAGGATGAGGTTGTACCTCTGTCAAACTACGTACACCATGCGATTCTTTTTTTTCCTTTGCACGTAGCCTCACTTTTTCACTTGAACGCACAACTGTTTTTTTTTTTTTTCTTTTTTGCTCGGAAGGTTTCTTCGCACTATTCTACTAGTCTGAACATCGCGGCACTGATCTACTGTCACTATAGTGCCTCCCAACGGGTTTAAGCACGTTCTTCGTGGAACGCAAAAAGAAAACAAAAAAACCAAAACACACACACACTCTTGGGAGGGGAAAAAAAAGGCGCGGTGAACACTCGGTCGCGAGTCCCGACGATACGACGACGAGAGGCCCGCGATAAACTCGAACAATGCCTGCAGCCGATGACGGGAACGATAGGGGTAATTGTTGTCCCAACAACAACTATATAACACACGAAGCACCGCGCTGCTATTTGCGGCTGAGCGCGCCCTCTCACTCTCACTGTATGTAGTATGGATGGAGGCCCGTTAGCGAGTGTACTCCGGCACTCTTGAGCAGCCGAGACTTGTTCAAACACCCCCCACCCTGAGCTCGAGCGCGAGAACCGGCGCGGACACACCCGACCTCCCGCTGAACTCCAATCGACGCCCGGCCACCGACGCTCGTCGCCAATCGCGCTGTCGCTATGACCGTTACGCGGAACTGGGGCGCCCTGTCGTGTCACGCCCATTTTCCAGGCCACCGCGGGCGCATGATCGCCTCGGGGAAGCGCGCGCAGCTCCCTGCTGTTTGCGTAATTTCGCGCGACGCCGATCGCGGCGGCGGTGACGATGTACGACGTCTCACGTCATGTCAACTGCCACCGCGTTTGACACCCCGGGCTTGACCTGCGAACACTCTATTTTCTTCTTTCGCGAGTGATTACATACCTTTTATTATAGTTGGGATATATGTTATGTAACGTGTGAAAAATCGCTGTTTCTGCGCGCGCCATTGCCGGTGAGTATTAGCGCCAGCAGCTAACGTCAGGCGTGTGACGCAGAGTTAGCTTTTGATAAGGTTAGGTGAAAATATGTATACTCGCTTGTTTTAATAGATCAACTCTTGGCATATCCTCATACACGATCTTTTTATCTGCAAATATCGATTGTTTACTGATATACTCCATCAGCTGTTCGCAATTTGTGTATATACTTGAACAAACACTGTAGTAGCTTATCCAATTATAATCACTTGGCCAAATTTTTAATTTTACTTTTTTTTTGTATAGTGATATTGTGAGAATTTGCTCGGGGTTTAGACGCGGTGAATCATCGTCCCCCATATTATACACATTTTCCCCTGAAACGGTATTGTATATATTTTGTGTGAGGTTGAGTGTGCCATAGAACAAGGTCATCAGGAAAATTTTGAGGGAACCCCATCAGTATGACGTGTCGCGCCGACAGTTATATTTGGCAGTTGCAGGAAAGATAATCGGGAAAACATTTTTTTTCTTTCTTGCCTGGCGGTTTTCTCTCCGGAAATGCGATATTAGTGTGTATTTTGTTAGAGACGTTATATTGAGAAATATTTAAGGCTATTGAGAAACGCGTTATAACTGTGCGCAGCTCAATGATCTCAACGATTAAATATCCATTTGTTATTTATTTAAGATTACAACCCTATCGACACATCTTGCTTTTCAGCTAGTGACTTTTGTCAATTGTTTGCTGATGCGCGATTAATATATATATATATATTTTTTTTGATAAGCTGGGATATTTTCTCTCGTTTGTTAATATTCTATATTGATGTCACACACCAGAAATTTTGTCAAATTTTTTTTTTACTTTTCGCGATATGATATACGTGCACGCGAGAATATATTTATATCTTTTGTGGGGTTTTTTTTTGTTTTTGTTTTTTTTTGTGTATATACCTGGAGCCACGTGGGTGGCCTCTCCAGCCACTTCGTATATATTAACACCGATGATAACTCGCACCACAAAAAAAAAGGATCGCCTGATGTTTTCACCCTGGTATTGTTGTCGAAGCGCTGCGTGAGGAGCGAATTATTACGTGGGAAAAACACTCAATTAGAACCTCTACATTTTACTTTATCTGCCGATTTTTTTTCTCCTTTGAATTTTCTCCTTGGCGATTACATTCCTGCGTTATCTCGCGTCAAGGCGCAACCTGTGTGCATTTATATGACGAGTGGAAAAATTTGTGTCACGCAAAATTTTAGAACATGACAGTAGTAGAATATAATAAATGTTTTTATGCTGCAGCACGATTATTTATGTTTTTTTGGGAATTTCATTTTTTTGAAACGTGACCTCGACACGGACCCCCCTGATTTTCAAATCCAAATTGACTTATATGTAGAGGGTGACCGTGGGGATATTATGTGTATATAGTGTGCTGGGGAAAAAAACCGTCGTTTGTTGTTCGTGAGCACTGAAACAACAAATCCAAACGGGATTGAGGGCCGAGTTGGAAAAATCCCGAGCGCACACGTCAACAAACGTCTGCGCGACAGGTATTTTTTTCTGTATTCTATACGCAGTCCTTCGCAGAGCCACTTCACGACAACTTGAGATATTTTTATAGGCCAAACGCGCTTCTATACACCGTTTGCAGAAAGTGACTTTTTTAGGTACATATTATTTTCAGGTGATATATACATCAGTTAATTATTTTTATAATGTGAAATAAATATCTTTTCTTTACAACAAATTTTTTTATTAATATATCTCGCGTTTAAAGTTAATTTATGCATTATCAGAATATGTGCAGGTTTTATTGAAAAAAAAATTCAAAGTTTGAAAATGAAAGGAAACGCTGGAATTTATTTTTCATGTAACTGTTTTTGGATACCATGTATATATATCGTCGATTTCCTGTCGAATGGATTTAAAATTACCTCGATTGACCGTTTATTAAGCGAGATATTTCTCTAGCAACCAATGTTTCCCCAGAATTTCATAAAATTTAGAAAAATAGGGACACATGCGATCTTCATTTGTTTGATATTTATTTCATGGGACACATTCTATCTTCATTTGTTTCAAACGAAATTTTATAATTTATTGCGGTCAAACGAATCAATTTTCGACGATGATGATGTCCAGGTGATTTTCACTTATTCCGAGTGGTTTTTAAACATCTTCTTCGAGGTATATTGACTCTTAGAGGTTGAAAAAAACCATTTTTCGACCTTGGCAATGCCTAAGGCATTTTGCCTCGAGGAAAATAAAATCTAAAACCGTTTTGCTTTATTAGACAATCATTCAATATTTTTCTCAATCAACGAGATTATTTATTTGAGCGGAAAATTTCCAGTCAAAGCTATATAAGCATCGAAAATTTATTTTCAAAGCGTTTCTTTCAAATATTGAATGAGCGAAATTTGTGATTTTTTTCAACATTGCATGATTTCTACTAAAAATTCACAAAATTAATCAAAAATACAACTTCGCTGTGAAAAAAGTACCATACGCCAAGCACGACTTTTCTTGAAGAAAAAAAAAACCATTAAAAATTTTGATTGTTTTTAATGATATATGACTGTTTTTTTTCTATTCAAGGAAAATCGTACTTGCGTCGGAGCTGCATTTTTGATTTGTATTAATAACTAACTTTCACAAAACTTTGATAATTTAAAAAAAAAAAATGTTTTTTTTTTCATATTTCATTATTTTTTTCCACTTTTTGTTTGAATATGAATAATTTTTTTTTTTTGTTTTAAAAATATACTGTTTTAGAAATTTAAAAATTTTAAATGCATATATTAAATTAATATTACATCATTATTTATTTATATAGAATAAATATCGCGATATTTTTAGAATATATGTTCTAGAAAAAAAATTTTTATATTTTTCAAAAATCCAAGTTTTTTAACAAAATTCTCATTTTTTTAATAATCAGATAATTAATTATTGATGCTAGTTTTAATATCGAGTATATATCAAATAGATCAATATTTCACAATGAAAAAAAAGTATATAGCCAATATATAAAAACATGGGCAGAAATCTCTGTGAGAACTCGACACAGGCATGAGATCCACCGTGAGTGTAATATCGAAAAAAAAAGAGATTCAAGTGTGCTTTATCAAGCTCGACGCGTTCCAGACGGGAGAACCCAGCATTACGCGTGCCTGGACGAGTATTTCCCAGATTTGCAACCCCGAATGCCCTCTATCTCGCTTCCCGAGACTGTCCTCGACCCCTTCGCCGAGACGCAAGAATAATATACTGCCTCACCCTCGACTTTTCCCCGAGCAGATTGATTTTTCATTCTCCAGTCGTGCGTCACCATCATCAGCCACACTCTGATCATGTCCGACGGCACAAAAACACCCTGAGTGTCATTTTTTGGCCATTTCCGGTCCAGTCTCGACATTTCAGATAAAATACAATCCCTATAGACGTAACAATCACTAACTGTACTATCGCCTTGTACATACATATACCTTCTACCGATTTTTTCGTGCGCACAGTCTCTATTATCGCTCTTTTTTCCAATATCCCCCTGTTTACAGACAATATTTTCAGACTTACATATTTTTCCTATCTTACTCCTGATAAAAAACACTTAAAAATTTAAAGATAAAAAAAAATGTCAAAGATTTTTAAATGTTTTTCTTTTTGCGATTTTATCAACGAAAAATCGAAAGTGGTACAATCTTTTCCATATTCAATAATATTTATAGCAATAAAATTTTTTTTTATTATTTTACTTCATAAAATTCTAATTTTTAAAATATAAAAATAATTTTTAAAAAATTTTTTCGCGATTTTAAATATTTTTTATACACTAATCGGTTTTAAAAAAAGTTTTTTTTTGTTGTTGAAAATTTGTTAAAAAATTACATTTTTTTTTTTTTCAACAATAAATAAATCAGACGAATTTTGAAACAAAATTTTTGTCGATAATAAAAAAACGCAAAAAATTTGTTATTTTTGCAATTTTTTCAATCGAGTGTTTTACATTAAATAGAAATAAAATTTGAATATAGCAAAAAGGTGTTGACTATAACTGTTGCAGGTGGTGGATGAGTCGCGCGGATCAAGCAGCCGAAAATTAGGTGCAATCTTGTCAAAGTCAAACGTACACTCTGAGCTAAAAGTCAATTTTAATAATTTCCAACACGACCCCCACGTTGCTACGATGACTTGCCGGATTCCCAGAGGCACGTTTCAATTATTCCTAGAGCTCCTATGGCTTTGCTATACACTATATATACTGATGTACCTCTCACATATGCATATCGAAATGCTCGCGGTATAATAACGTATATACATACATGCACAGAGGTGTATTAAAACCATATGCATACGAGCTACAATATGAAACTTTAACCGGAAACGAGTGAAATAATAATTGAGTCGAAAACGTGACTGCAAGTGGCGGGTATGCAACGGCTATAAATTAAAATTGAATTATTCATCACTATATATTTAATGCTCGTTTATAAAACTAGAAATCAATCACAAATTATTTCAGAATTAAAAGTCAATTATTTTTAATCCGTTTTAATCCCAAAATTTTATTTATTTTTTTTATTTTTAACCGATGAAAAATGAAAATATCAATTTTTTTACTTCAAAAATATCAAAGATTTTTATATATTATTATAATTATAAATTTACTGATGAAATTTAATTGAAAAATCGAATAAATTTGTATTTTACTGGAAAAAAACAAATTTTTTAATAAGTAAAATTATATATTTCGAGTTCCAAGTAGACCGGAAATACTTGGAATAGTTGGAAAAATGTTTTAAGCAGACGAGTAAGTAATATTTACAATTACAAGCCGCCTTCATAAAATCATAATCGATTTACGGGGCCGGTATGCTTTTCCAAGCGGCATCGGGTCCTTTCATCGCGTTCTGCCTGCTTAAAATACGCACTCGTATCTCTCGAGAGCATTGTAAAAGGGTCAGACACTGGCGTCTAGTGGCTTTTCTCTTATTGTGTCTTATATTTTTCTTTGTTTTTAATACACACAAATATGTCAGTGAGAAATTGTATGTATGTATTTTAGAGCGTGAGAATTTCCTGCTCAAATTTATTTGCAAATTATGTATGAAAAATTCAATGATAAACATTTTTCTAAAATTTATATATATGTATAATAAACATCAATGGAGATCTCGGTCGGTGCGACAGACAAAATTTTGTGTCAATAGAGGCGGCGACGTCCACGCAAATTGTCATTCCATTCGGCGAAACACGTGAACGTGTATATATAGTGTTTCAGCGCGGATACTTATCTTTTAAGCCTCTCTCTTTCTTCCATTTCGTTCGAAAAATCGTTTGTGAAAATTTTGGCTTTCTAAAATCCGGATGTTCGATATGATAAAAAAAAAAAAAAGTCAATTTGTTTTCAATGGTTTTATACAATTCAAAAAAATTTATATCGAATGTTTTTTTTTAAGTGTTTTACATATACATATAAAAATTAAAAAAGGTAAAAATGATAAAAGAGTAAGAAAAAAATATTTTTTTTTGGTTTTATTGACTTGCTAATTATAAAAATAGAAGGTTTTCATATTCTTCATTAAAAATTACAAGATTGTAGATTTTTTTTTTTCACTCACAATTTTTCAGTTTTTTTTTTTTTTCACTTTTTGACGCACTTTTTTTTTCTCAACAAAAATTTCGAGTGAATTTTTTTTTAAAAAAAGGGTAAGTATTTAAGGAATTTTTTTAGCTAAAAAAAAACCATATTCTCTATTTCAACAAAAAAAAAAACCCGACTAGAAAACAATTTTTTAAAACCTTATTTTTTACAATAACAATTTTTTTGATTGATTATTGTGTGTTTGAAAAAAAAAAAGAAAAACTTTTCCAAAAAAGGCAATTTACCTACTTACTCAAAATCTTCTAAATATTTTTTTTTAAAAATTAAATTTTTTACCCCCTGCTTCCTGCATATCGCAATATGAGTGAAAAAAAAAAATCTTCGTCAATCTGATTTTTTTTTACCTCGCAAAATTCGTAAATAAAATTATAGAGACATATTATTAAATAATAAAAGAAAATTTCAATGAATGTCCAACACAGCGAAGTCATTAAAAACAAATTAATTAAAAGACAAAAAAATTGGCAAGATATGGAAAAAAAATCTAAATAGAATCTGAACATAGGTCGAAGATTAGTTTTGCTCAATATCATCGTGAAGGTCAACCGCCAGCACTCGAAATAAATTCGTACAAAGCACGATAGTAGAATATAAACGCGTTTGCGGCACGAACGCGCGATTGACATCGATTTTCAAGTGTTGTGTTTACTACATGTACATATATCGAAGCTCTACTGTTTCAGACGCCATTTTTGTATGGGAGTGCAGTTGGCAATAACACAGTCCCCTACAGTAAAATAACACAGCATCATCACAAGTAGAGTGATACAGCTTTTGTTGAAGTGAGGAAAAATATTTCTTTTTTTCACACTATCACAACTCTCTGTTGATACATGAATTAATTTAATCACAATAATTATATTTCGACAATTTTATTACAATATTTCATAATTATTACAACATTTTATTAAGTGTATGTACAACATGACGTAAAATTGTCGCTAGGTAAAAAATTAAATTTTTCACAATAAATAATGCAATTTAAGAGAAGCCATAAAACTTGAATTTGATTGTAAAAAAATACATCCTCTTCCCCTCCTTCTTTTTTATTACGTATAATGGCACTTTGAGATTTAAAAAAAAAAAGGCAAAATCCTTTTTTTTATATACCTACGTATACCTACGTATGATAAAGGCCGCTTAGCTTTTTTTTTTTAACAAAGTTTTAAAATTATTGCAATAATTACGTTAAACTATTGATTACCTATTTATTATTGCTATATAATGTCTAAAAATAGTTTTTTCATGAATTTAATTTTGAGATTCAAAATTGAATGTAATTATTTATTATTTAATTACTCAATTTATTTAATTTTTGGTAAAATATATACTTTACCGATAAACGAGAAAATATCTCGCTTTTTTTATATTTACGTATTTTTTTTTTTTTAATAGTAAAATATAAATATTGGAAGTGATTATCGTGATATTCACGATATTTTTTTATTGCATTTAGTGCGTAAAGCTTTTTTTATAATGTAAAAATTAAATGTGAATCAAGTGGATATATATTTTTTTTTTTTATAGATTATAATAATAATTTGTCTCAAATGGGCTTTAAAATATTCTTGAAATGCTAGAAAATCTCATAAATGAGATACTGCTAGTTATATAATTTTTTTAACAATCAAAACACTTGCTACAATAATGAATTAATTGTTTTAACTTACATGGCTTGTTGAGATTTTTTAATTTTTCAAAATATCTCGTAAAGTATTAAATTTACGATATTAATCGTAAATATCATTTTTGTTCCTTAGAAAAAGATTTACAAAAAAGAATCTATTCAAAATTTTTTTAACTCAAGCCATTTTCCAGTTATTGACGAAAAAAAAATGTACCAAAATTTAGAGAATTTTTTTTTTTTTTCGTAAATATCTCAAAAAATATGAGATTTTCGATATTTTGATAAAATATATTTTTTGTAGATTAAAAAAAAATCCTATAAAAAAGGTATGAACAAAAAAAATTGTAATTTCAAAAGTTTTCGAGTTATTGTTAAAAAATAATAATTCAGCAGCATTTCACTTATCTCAGATATCCAAGCAAACATGAAAACCCTATTCTCCCATAATTACCTCAAAAACCACAAGGTTTATGGCGCCGACTATCCTTTTTTTTATATATATTCTACATAAAAAAAAAAAACAGACAGTTTCGTCAAAAGAAAAAATTCGAATATTTTTTACAGATAAAAAAAAATCCCTTTGCACGATGATTTGTGCATTTTTAGGGGTTTAAAGGCCAAAACTACGGTAAAGCATGTTGAAAAATGTCAAGTTAAAAACTCCAAGTAGTTGTCAATGCTACTGAGTAAAATAAAATAGAAAAAAAGTAAAATACTGAATAAATAATTAATATAATCCTATAAATCAGTGACAGGACCACCTATGCTAACACTGCTGTTAATTTGATTGTAGGAAAATGAAGAAACATCAGTCTCACTGTCTTCTTGATCGCTGTCATCAGAATCCACATCGCCGTTGGTTGACGCATGACACATCTCATCATCCGAGTTCACCTTTTTACGCAGAATCGCCACCAGTTTCTCCAGTCTGATAAATCACGTTTCCGGTTACGTTCTTTCCCTCTCCTTCCCCTCTAATCGGTCGAAAGAAAAGTTCATAAGACTCTCTTTAGAAGCAGGCAAAGCGAGGTAGAACAGAGCAAAAGCCATGCGCGAGTGCGCGTCAAATGTAAAATAGCAAGAATTTTATCCCTGTCTATGTATGCCTAAATCTCTGATTTATTTGGCATCAAAATAACACATCAAATCAGAGAGATAATAATTTTAAAATAATTACACAGACCAAGCGAGCACTCACAATAGCCAAAAAAAGAGCTCGAAAAAACCTACAGCCAAATATACTCACAAAACACACAAAATTTCAGATACTACACTTAATCATTAATGCCAAAAAGATTTACAATTTTTTATTTTAATTAAAAAAAAATTGATTTAAAATAAAACAAAACACTTTTTTACAATTTTTTTTCAACGATAAACATCGTAATTTTTGTAATTTTTTACCGTTAACTCAATAAATAAGCGTGATAACTAAAAAAAAAAAAAATATATATAGAATAATTTTTTTTTCATATTTTACCTTCTTTTTGAGATATTTTGAAAAATAAAAATTTCAACAAAAACACAACTGAAAAACTAAAAAAGATAAAAAAAACTTTGTATAATATTTTTTGTAGATAATTTAATTCTAAATAATTTAATTCTCTTGAAATTTTTCATTATTTCGCTTATTTATCGAGTTATCGCACAAAAAAAAATCACATAAAATTCAAAATATCCGAAATTTGAAAGAAAAAAATTTTTTTTTCTCAATATTATTATTAAATATATGATATAAGCCGTTTTAGCATTAATGACGTGACATGTGATAGTTTTTTTTTGTTCAATCAACAGTTGAGGTTTTATAGGAAAAGTGTATAATGGAGTGTAAAAGCACGAAATGCAGCATTATATACATGCCATGATGAGTGATGGCCGACCTACGTGTCACAATATTTGCAGATAGGTACTGATAAGCCCATGAAGCCCCCTGGCACGCATTGGGTGGCCCCGTACGTACACCTAAATGTAGGCGGTGGTATAAGTGGCGCATGAAGGTGCTGTCAGGACTCTGGAGGTCAGGATTCTCGTCGAGCACAAATCTTTAGGTACCACAGACTTTCCCGCGACGACAACGACGTCCGGCACCTCAACAACGCCATGTTTCCGCTTTGATTTACGCGGATGCTTGTCGCCGGGCTCCGACGAGTTTGAGGAAGTTGCAGCGTTGGTGAATAAAAGTTTGCGCGGCTGTGCATCAGTTCCCTGAGCAATTCTGTGCTCCCGACTGAAGTGGAAGTTAATCAGACGTTCGAGAGCCTCTCGCTCCTCTGGTTCCATCGATTTAATTGTCTCGCTCGAGCCTTTGCGGGTAATTCTTGGACTGTCCGACTCTGATGTCCATGGCGAGTCGGAATTCCAGTGCCAGTCATCGATTTCCACTGCGCTCTTTGCTTTTCTCGACGAGTTGGAGGGGGACAGGGATTGCAGAGGATTTGGGACTTGATCGCAACTTGATCGACGGGATTCGGGGATGTCGGTACGCACGGGGGTGCTCGTTATACAAGGTGTTTCGAAAGTTACAGGCGTGATAGGTCTCTCTATTGCTTCTACGCACTTGGCTGTGTGATTTTCCATCGCCATCTTTGATGCTCGTGCCTCTTGGAGTTCGCGTCGAAGTGCTAAAGTCTCCTCTTCAAAAGCCGCAATTTCCCGACGCTCGTTGCTACTAAAAAAAAAAACAAATTATTACACGCTGCACGACGTCAACTTGGATTTATTGCTCTTTCTCGTGGAATATCTTGATGAGTATGAAAAATACGTGATTTTCACACTGAACCTTTTTTGTAGATTTTTTTAAGCTCTACAAAAAAGGTTCAGTGTAAAATTGTCGTATGTTCAACGGTTATTGAGATATTTCAAGGAGAAAAAGTTTTTTTTTTCAGCTTGACTTACTTGAGACTTATTTTCAGGCTGGCAAGTTCCTCCTCCAGCTTTGCCACACGCTCATCCGCTGTAGATTTCTCTTCAGTCATTTTTTCCAGTCGATCCTGCGACGAAATACTTTAGAGAGATGCAAACAAGTTTGGCGAGGGAGGACGAGGAGGAGAAAACGAGAAGGCTCGAAGTTGAATTAAAAAATTACGCTCGATGCGCCGGCGATTGCGACAGTTGATGAAGCTAATGGGCGTTTGAAATCCGAGATGAGGCTGTGAGAGAGGCAGGAGGTCGACACGAGGGAGAGTCCCTGACAGTCACTAAGTGCCTCGAGTCTGGCTTTTTTCCCGCGCAGTGCATACGCATTGGCCCCACGTGAAACCTAATCATACTTTCTATACACGGCGGATATTTCGTATCAACGACTGAGCACATTAACGAGGCTTGAAATCAGATCGCTTGTGGCTTCCTAATCCATCAAATGCCTCGTAAATTATCATCGATTCTCGCCCTACTTATTTAATCAATGACTCGTCGCTGCTTATCGATGTCACAAATGTGTTACGTAGCAACGCAATGTTATAAATAATTGTCTGAGTATAATCCAAAAGTAGATCGTGTCAGTATAATGTAAAAAAAGTTAAATACTAAGTTTTTTTTATTTAATAAAATTTTTTAAAGCTTATACTCGCTGGGGTCATGATTTTTTTTTTCGGTTTTTCAACGATAACTCAATAAATAAACAAGATAATAAAAAATATTATTCAAAACAAATGATGAGAAATTTAATTCCCTACAAAAAATGTAGAGTAATTTTTTACTATATTTTGCTTTGTTTTTGAGATATTTTGAAAAATAAGAATTTTTTTAAAATTTTCAAAAACAAAAGGAAATACAAAAAAATTTATTTAACGTTTTTTGTAGGAAATTGAATTCCCAATTATTTAATTAAAGTAACATTTCTCGATATTTCATATTTACCGAGTTATCGGGGAAAAAAACAAAAAAAATGATAAAAATAGTCAAATTTTTGAGAAATTTTTCCTTGGAGTAGTTTTTTTAAATCTAAATTTACAATAAATAAAACATAAATAATCGTCAGTAATAGTTAATTTTAAGAGTTTTTGTAGATATGGTGTTTTGGCATTAGAGAAGCGAGAAATAATTCTGCGAGAATTTTTTTTTTTTTCACTCTTGTGAAATTAATCAGCGATGCAGTGCACGGCAATTCATCACGAGCCAACTAATTTCTATGCAAACGCAAGACCTGTATGTATGCAAGACAAAAATAAATACCGAAAAAAAAAATGAAGTTGAAGAATTTTTCGTTACCTCGAACTTTCCCCGAACACGAAGAAACTCCAATCGTCTCTTCTTACTTTTCTCCCACTATTTTCCCTTGCAAACATCGCGACGAAAGCGTGAAATCTGCACAAATTCGCACGTGATACAAACGTAAAAAAAAATCGCTCGCGAGAAAGCCACGAGAGAGTAGGTACCTGACGGACTTTTCAGTCCTGATCAAACATCGTGGGTAAACAATCGGATGTGGACAGAAAAACTATATTTTAATATACCTCCCCAATGTGGGAAGCATATTTATTTCCCGTGCGCTGTTTTCAAGTGTCCATACGCCATTGGATTTCTCTGCGGTGAGTGTATACAAAACCGCTTGCACGGCATTGCGCGCAATATCAGATGGTCGACATATCCTACAGTCGCAACACTATCAATGTCGCGAAGGTTACGAGGATGCGTGGCATTGATCAGCGCAGAATTCCAAGCTGAGCGTGACGGAAATAATGATTTATAAAGCCTACCTTGATTTCCGCTAGCTCGGCTATCCTTTGCTGACTGCGTTCTTCCACAATCGCGTGTACCTTGGCCATTGTCGTTTCATCGAGAATTCGATTGGCCTGACGCATCTCCCCGATGATATCTGCAGAAAAAAACTGGATTAAACTCAAACCACATATAAAAAACTGCACACCAACCTGACATCATCCCCGGCTGATAATCCGTGCTCTGTTTCACCTGTAGCAATTCGGCCTTTACGCTCTCCAGCGACAATTTCGTCTCATGCAGTTCTTTAAACATTTGGCTATTAGCTTCCCGCAGATTCGTCATCTAAAAGTGATAAAAACATAGAAATAATCGCCAGAGACCTTGGAAACTTGAGTAAAAACTAATTTACCTGCTCAACCAGCGACAGAACCAGTTTGTTATTTTTATCAATGGTAGTTATCGAGCTTCCGCTGTCCCCACTGTCTGAATCTGCACTATTTTCATATTGCGGCATGTCTGCAGGCCCTAGACCGGGGTCTGAGTACCTCCGCTGTTCAGAATTTAACTCTTCTTCGTGAACACTGTGATTATTTGCTGACGGAGGTAGCGAGGTGTAGTCTCCATTTTGGTAGAGAGCTGACGTGTAGTTGGATCTGTTCTCTTGCAGGCTAGAGTAGCCGTTGGCTGCTGGTAGTGGCACAGGATTCAACGAGACATTGCGCCTGGGCCGGCCCCGAACTGCTCGATAGTTCGGCTGAGGTAGCGGCCTGTAGAGCGGGTAAATCGGCGGCATCGACACGGGTTCCATGGCGTAAGCTACGGGCACTGTCGAGTAACCACACACACTCGGGTCGGACATTGCTGTGAAAAGCCTCTGGCCATTGTGTGGCATTTGTGCCGGCACTGCCTGCTGCCAGAACATCGGGCTGTAGTCCATGTTGGGCAGTGGTACACCACTGTTTTGCTCGCTGGCGTCACTGCACCAACTGTCGAGCCTCTGAGCCTTCTTCGTGCTGCGTTTTTTATGCTTACGCGTGCTCGCCGTCTCCTTGCTCACCTTCTCTGCTCTGATACATAAATTTTCTCATTTCAACACAACAATTCGGGATTGCTGGTATCAATTACACAATAAATCAAGCCATGAAATCTAGATTTTAATTAATTTTTCCTGGGTTTTAACCTAAAAAAGCGTATATGAAAAAATGTCTTTCTGTTTTAAATAGAAATATCTATGAAACTACTGAAGATTAACATTTTTCTTAACAGACCTTTTTTTTAGAGAATTTTGTTAACTACAAAAAAAGTCCTTAGTAAAATTTGTCTAACACGCATCCTGATCAAGATATTAGCAAAAAATGTTGGCGACTTTTTGGCTATACTTTTTTTTTTTTCGGTGTAGACACGCAATTAATTTTATTACAATTAATTTAGAAAGTTTTTCTAGTGTTTAAGGGTAACCATGTGCAAGTTAGTTTGTTATGTATAACCCCAAACACACAAATTTAATATTATACAATTTCCTGCTGTAGAAATGCTCAAATTTATCCCCTTTTAATGCATATATAAAAAAAATCTGAATTGGCTTAATTGATTGATAATTAATGAAGTAGAATTTTCAGAGTTTAGTCATATTGTTTTTTCGGCACTTGAGGAACCTTTTGGAATGTCTCGTGTGACTTACCTGCCCTCCATGCTTGACTTGTTGGTGTAATCGATGCACTTGATTCACAAGCCGTATAATTTCACGTCAATCAGAACGTAAAGCCAAATGCGGAAACAGTATTATAGGAAAAAAAAATCCTGTGGAATGTTGAAATCACTGTTGTACACTGCTGATGCACACTTTGAGCGCCGCCATTATTATGAATCGAACACGAACTGTCGCGACGATCGAGCGCGTGTGTGATGGGGACAGCCTTGAGCTAGCTGCACTCGACACATGATTGCCGCGTATTGAATGATTAATTTTCACGTCAATATGACGGCATTATGAATATATCTTTTATCACTGTATTAAGTACAGGAGCGACAATAATAGTGTTGGATTAACGAGACAGAGTACTCGTGTAATATTCAAACGACTGGAGAGCAACTTTGGCGCCATCTTCTGTCGACAAACCCAAGAATACGGCTTTCACACGGTGAGACGGGGGACTGTACACCTAACCTCAGTTGTCGACAAATTGATCAGTTATCGGGGGCAGATTCGACGAACTTTGCCCTCACATCTAGGCGATGATTCTGCACGAATGACACGATAACGCAGCTCAATTGCTCCGTATCTGAATAACAACTTTATTAGCTGCCATGGGGAACAAATCGAGCTTGCTGCTACGCGAGGAGGAAATTGCCCAGATTCAGGAGGCCACCGGATGTAAGTGTTTTGAATAGAATTGACACAATGTATTCTTAAAAAGTCACTTTAAATTTATAATTGTTTAGTCACTCCAAACCAAATTGAACGACTCTACAGTCGATTTACTAGCCTTGATCGCGGCGATTGTGGTACATTGAGCCGCGAGGACTTTCTCAGGATTCCCGAGTTGGCTATTAACCCACTGGGTGATCGAATAGTCAATGCCTTCTTCGAGGAAAGTGGCAGTGATCGTGTGAACTTTCTCCAATTCATGCAGGTTCTCGCGCTCTTCAGGCCCATCAAGAAAAACAGTCCTAATCGGCTCAATAACCGACAGGAAAAATTGAGATGTGAGTTGTTATCTTACTCTTAAAGTATTAATAACTAATACAAAGTATTTTTGATCAATTTATACAGTTGCTTTCAAGATGTATGACCTGGACAATGATGAAATGATCTCTAAAGACGAACTTCTGGCGGTTTTACACATGATGGTCGGCGCAAACATCAGGTAGAAGGATTTTTTAAAAGTTTTTTTGAAGTATTAATCATTCACTTGAGTAATTTTGACGTTTTAGTGAGGAACAGTTGACGAGTATTGTCGAAAGGACAATCGTAGAAGCAGACGAGAATGGCGATAATATGATCTCCTTCGAGGAATTCTGCAAGGTGCTTGAACGAACGGATGTTGAACAGAAAATGTCAATTAGATTTCTTAGTTAGAAATTCGGTATTTAGATAAAATGAGGTGAGTTTTAGGAGAAGAATGTAAATAGTACTTGATATTCTCATTCTCGTGTGCTAATACCGATGCCATATTAACTCATTCTTATATGAATAATTTATTTCTCATGCCTACGAGTAGATCGAAGTTTTCGAGGCAATTCTACCGTGATACTCTTTAGTTAAATAGAATTTTCGTTTTTGTTTTAAGTTCAATTTGTACTTACTTTTACAAAGTACACAATAAAATAATCCTGGTTTGAAAACGATATAATAATATTTTTTTATTTATTCTAAATAAATCTGGAATAAATGTACGGTTTGATTCATTGAATCATCCCGACATTTGAGCGAATTTGTTAATGATTTCATTATTTTTATAAATTTTAGTAAATATCATAATTAATTCCTATACATATTTTTGTTGTTGTTGTTTATAATTTAAAATATTTAAGTTTAGAAATTTTATTTGTAACCAATTGTTTATGCTGTTGACGATACTGCCAATTTTTTCAAATGATCCATAAATACTTGCAGACTCACGTCATCCGTTAGAACTGGTGCTCCATTTTCCTGAAAATAATGAAAATAGTTTTATTATTAAATTTAATGGATTTTTCAAGCTTGGGATCCCATTTACTCTCTACAAAAACACTACGATAGACAGATTAGACTCGTTTTTTTCCATCTAAGAATTTCTAATGAAAAAAGAAAAAACCATTTGCAAGATAGATTGAATGACAAATGAATGTTAAATACGATTTTTTACTGCATTAGTATGATTGTTAAGCAATTATTTTTTGTTTGATAGCCCCAAACACCATTTTTCGTTCCTGTTTTAAAGCCTATGTTTCATTTGAAAACAAAAAAAATGAAGAAAAACACACCCCGCTGGACAATGGCGCCGCCTGGTTCACAGGATCGAAGACGTAAAAAATAAGATATTATTTATGATGTATGAAAAAAAAAAACACTTAGGGATTATAAAAATGATTGTTACGTCACTAACGCCAAAAAGGCTTATTATCTTATTTTAGATAGATATATTTCTCGAGGATTTCACGGTTTTTGTGATAACTCAGTAACTAAGCAAGATAACAAAAAATATTATCAGAGTTAAATGATTGATAATTTAATTATCTAAAAAAAATGTATAATTAAATTTTTTCATATTTTGATTTTTTTTCAAGATATTTTAAAAAATAAACTGTCATGTTTTAAAAACTAGGATATATGGAGATAAATTCTAATGACATTCCTCGATATTTTGCTTATTTAACAAATTAATGCCGAAAAAACGAAAAGAAACATGACGAAAATTGCAATATAATTAAATAATACCTTTTAAAAAATTTCCAAAACATAAAAAAAAATTTTTTCATGACTTGAAGATGTTGAAAAAATTTGCAAAATTATAAATGTCTTTTTAGCATTAGTGATGCGTTAACGATGTATAGGAGGTCATGCTGTAAATGATTTCATGTTAAAACTGAAATTTCTTCAATATATCACAATGAAAAAAATTATTTTCATATTAAAAATTAGTGAAAAACCATGCTACTAGTATGTAGGCATAAAAATTGTTATATTTATCAATTAAATTTTAAGGTACGAGAAGATTACGATTTTTTGCAGTTTCCGAAACATAAATTTTTTTCGAATTTCTTATTTTAATCACTAGAAAATTTTCGTACAAGTTAACTGAAAAAAATTTTAGAAATTAATTTAATTAGATGATTTTTCCCACAATTTTGTCTACGTGCGACTTTGAAAAAAAAAAAAAAAAAATCAATTTTCGAGTAAAACAAGTAATTAAAAAAAAAAATTCTTCTGTTGATCTATGGAAAATAGTATAAAAATAAAAATAAGCCATGAAAATTTTAAAACAAACAAAAATTCGAAAAAACTTACATTTTGAAAGCGATAGAAATCATAATCTCATTTTACCGTACCAAAATTTCGCAAATAAATAATATAATTAATTAATTTTACTACACACATAATAATATGATCTTTTATCAATTTTTAGTAGATAAAACTTTTTTTTTTCATTATTATATATCCGAGAAATTTCAGTTTTTTAATACGAAAACTCTCAGCAGAGATAGTACCTCTTATTCATCATAAAATATATTTTTTTAAATGTTAACTTACCGCTCCGTACGCATACATGTTGTTATGCGTTTGACTAGGGTTGACTTTACTCAACAAAAATCTAGCCTGTGAGCCGCCCTGTTCCGTGTCAATATAGCGTGGAGCCGGAAAACGTCCAGCAAGAATTTCCTCAGCGTCGTCAACAGGTGCCATAAGCAATTGTTTAAAATTCTCATACTCCGGTAAATCCTGATACTTCAATTGTCTCCATTGTGCAATAGTCTACAATAAATAAAATCAAAATAAAAACCAAAACTACCAAAACCCAACAAAATCATATCATACCTCGCCGTGGAAAATCAGAATTTGAAAGAATGTATCCATAAGTAGAATTTTATCCGGTTGAATGGACGAAGTATCGAGTAAAACGGGTTCGGGCGGTCCGCTGAATCCATAACTGTATAAAATCGGTTGCACCATAATCAACGAATTCGTGAGATCCTCACGCATAAGCATGTGCCGATAGAAGCTCGTTTCATCCGGAGAATTGTTGAAAACCTGAAGGAACTGCGAGCGCCTCAAGTGATACATAAATTGCGGATACAACGAAAAATTTTCCGCGAGCCTAAAGCTATTTGGATCGTCCTTGGCATACTCGCCAAATTTCTGACACAGTCGGATAAGCATACGATCGACCCAACGCAGCACATCGGGACCGTCATCGCTCTCAGCCCGAAAAACAGCCAAGCGAGACATGAGAACAGCCGCAGCTTCCTGATCAAATCCTGCACTGATGTGATGCAGAGCCGTGGAGGCATCTGCCCAATTTCTCGCCACAGTCGTAACGCGAATCCTCCGCTGGCCACTGCTGTGCTGATACTGAGTGATAAACTGGACACAACCGCGGCCGCCCTGCGGAATGGGCGCCGCATGTTGATTAACCACTTCGAAGAAGATAGCCGTGGTCGTCGAGGGCGTGAGGGAGCAGAATTTCCACTGACACGTTCCGCCCAGTCCAACTTCCTGCTCGCCAACGCTCGGGCCCTTGACATTGAGTGAGACGCAGGGTCCAATAGCGCCGGAAACCTTTAGCTCACGTGAAGTTTTCACCTCCAATGTGGCATTGAAAGCCATCTTCAAATCCTGCTTCGGATCTTTCGCAAAAACACGCTGGAAAGTTTGCTTGAAAAGCGACGAATTGAAGGAATCACCCATGATCATGTGGCCGCCAGTAGAGTTGCAGCACATTCGCATTTCCAGCAGACCCGTTTGATCGAGGGCACAGGAGTAGATATCGATGATGTGGCCATTGGCAGCTGCCCGAACGGCCAGGCTGTCGTAGTGTTTAGTCGCTTTCTTCATGTGCTTCGCGTTGTCCTTGTGTATATCGTGGTGAGAGCGGATGGGCTGGCGCAAATCGTCTGTCACGACCATGCCGGGACCCTGCGAACACGGACCACCGACAAAGAGCATGATTCGCGCGCCGGTGTTGGCGTAGCTGGCCTCCAGGAGGCCTGTGGCAACGGCCAGAGCCACGCCCGTGGATCGCAGAGGACGCTTGCCGACGCCAACGGGCCAAGGATCGCGCTGCAGCTCCTCCAAGAGGTCCGTCAGGCTCATGTCACACTTGTGCACCGGCTGGAGGAATCTATTGGCCGGTGGAAGCGGCTGGCCGGGCTGTCCGCGCTGATTAGCGCCCGGTACCGGTCGTCCGATGCCCAACATGTCCTGCACCTGCTTCGGCTGCAGATCCTTCGTGCCACGGAAAACGTAGCTCTTGCTACAGCCTTCGCAGCCGAGCTCGTGCACCTGAACCATCTTCCCAAATGTGATCAAGCCGATCAGCGCGTTGGATGGCAGTAGAGACAACGACATTTGCAACGCGTTCTTCAGCGAATTTAGTTCCTCCTCGTCCATACATGTGTCTACTACCAGTAGGAAAATTGGCGGCAGACTCTGAGCTCTCGTGATCGTGTACTCGATCGTTGAGAACATGGGAATGAGCTCGGCTGGTTGATGCTGCTCGGAAATAGCAGCATACTGCGGCGGGAATGGATTTCTCTGGAAACAAAAATTGCACACCCACAACTTTGCTCGATAGTCCACCTGGCAGAGGGGATTTAAAATTGCCCGGCAGGTCGACCTAGTGCAGAGAACGGGATCGTACTGAATGGGCGGAAGGTCTGCTCGTTCCTTGATTGGTTGGTACAAGGTTCCAAGTGGCACAACCATCCGTGTAGCTTCGACTTTCGAGGATGGCCACACATTCCACGTCCATCGAACCCCATCACGCTCCTCATTCTGCTGGATAAAGTCCTCGTAGGTCGTCATTGCTGTAAATTTCCCAAACAAATGGAGTTAATTGAGTTTTTTTTTTTTAGGTTATTGTGGAGTAAACTTACCTCAATTGAACGAAATATATCTGAAAAGTGTTGCACAAATTGTCAAAGTTACTGGACACTGTTTATTAGTTTGTTTATCACGGTTTAATTATTATTTTATGCATTATTTTTGTGGAATACAAGTATTACAGTCTATATTGAACGTGCAGCCGTCATTCGAGCCACGTCACTTGCAGGCACGCAGGCTCGACACCGACGGTCGATCCGGAGACCGGACGATGGCTCCCTCATATAATAATAGAGAAAGTGCGGTAGGAAGTTTAAACACTCGTATCAACGCATGCGCCAACCGTCATATTGCGCGCCAACATTTAACGCCTACTACTATACACAATCATCTTTGAATACACATAAAATTATATGCGCATTGTTCCATCCGATGTGGAAATTCGGGAACCAAAGTAAAGAGAATGAAAGTTTTAGTTGGACAGAGCATTCTTTTTTTAGTCACCAAAAAAATCACACCATTAAATTCTACGTTTTTTTCCTGCATCAATGGTATAAATCTAATTCGTGCGAATATCTCAACATATAAATGAACATAACCTTGCAAATGAAGTTCCAATAGCACTTTATCCGCTGTGTTATTCAACTTCAATGACGTATTCGGATAAAAAACCATCAAATATGAATGTCTTCAATATTCTACGCACTTTGACAACACTTAACAACGGCAAGTATTATTATTTATCACTTTATATACCTTATAAACTTTCATATTATTTTTTTTCAGACAACGAAAATCTCGAAATAACCCTCGAATACATTGTGAAAGACGTATCTGCCTTACTGATAAATTCAAAACCACCTATTGATGAAAAATATGATGCATTTAACGATTTTTCTACACGCCGAAAGTACTTGGAAACTTTATTACATGTGTTGCAGACACTTCAAACTGAAATTTTGTCTAAAAGTGATACTTTTATGAGTGTATCCGAGTATCGCAGCGTAAAAGAGGCCATTCAGATTGCAATATCCATCGGGATCGTGCCCTGCTTAATTCCAGGACTAGCCGAAGGTGTGAGTATTTTGCCAAACTGCAAAACTAATCTAAAAGAAGCACCAATGTCCGACCTAGCAAAGTACAGCCGGCTGAAAACCACCACGAACGTCCTTTTAAACTGCTACAACGAGATTTCTCTGCGACCGACGATTCTGACAGTTCTGGAGCCTCTTTTAGCAGCTCTATTTCAGCTGGCTTATGCTCCGCTCTTAAAACCGGCCGAAGCCGCGGCGAAGGGCGTTAAAATCAGTCAAGAGCTGTATAACGATTTGCAACAAGATCATCACGACTTTTCACTGCTGCTCAACACTTTTGTCAAGAATTCTCCGCAGTCTGAGGTGATGAAAGCACTCATGTATCTGTTGGGCTTGAAAAACGCGCCAAAGTGGCTGCCCCGGCGGGTCAGAAGCTGCCTGGTGACACTGATAATCGAGCCCACAGGTGTTATGGCACTGGTAAATGCAATCTGCGAAGATTCTATGGACATTGGACAGCACTGGGACCGTTTGGAAACCACCTCACGACTCATAGCAACTCCCCACACGCAGTCAGAGGTGTATTACGACGCAATTTGTCCGCAAGTGATTGAAATTCTTCGGTCAAAAACCCTAAAAAATGCTGCAATCATTGCCAACGCCTGTATCAAAGCCATTTACGATACAAATCTCGCAGTTTGCAAGGGAAAAATCATCAATATCATTACTACACCGTTGAAACGACAGTCTACGTCTACTAGTGGAAAAAAAACCGAGTCAGAGGTATCGGAAGCTTTGGAAGACTTGTCAAAATGTTTTGTTCATCAGGACGCCAAGTTTAAACAACTTCCCTGCACTCTCATAGCAGATCTGGCAGTCCCACTCTTTTCTATCCACTCAAAAGTCCACAAGAGTGCTTTATTGTTGAAGAATAAAGTTCGCGAACTGTTGCTAAGCTTTCTGGAAGACGAGGACATGCGTGAGAAATTATTCGCACGATTTCTCGGACACACGACGGTGTCTGAGTACGGCGAGTGGTTAAATCTGCAATTCGGACAGTCTGGAGGGCTGGAAGTCATTGAAAACATCGAGGAAAACTTTGACGAGTACTCAACGGACGTTGCAGATGCTTTATACGCCTTGGTTGAGCACGATAATATGTTGAGCTTGAGCCTGTTGAACTATCTCCTGCGCTGGCTCACTGAGAGGACACTTCACGCGCCGGAAAACCCTCATCTAGAGTGCGAGGAGGACGTTTTGGCAACCAAGTATCAACAACTGACGGCGCAGAAGCTTCTCATGAGCTTGGCAGCCATGAAACCCGTTCAAAAGGATCTGCTAAAACAGCCCGAGTCGCTTTTGGCTTTTGTGAAGTCACTCTTTGTCGGGGATTTCACTGATCACTGTGATTCAGAGGATTTTGAAAGCCCTTACGCCGGGCTGATGCTCGTCAGGTTGATGCTGAGCGAAGACGAGAGACCCAGCGATTGGAGAGTCTTCGATGATTTTGCTACGTTTTTAAGGGAGAAAATGAATGCAACAAAATTCTCCTCACTCGCTTGTTTAATTTGGGAAATCCTCGAGGTCATCCGTGCCAAAGGTCGAAGTCGGCGCTATCAGGATTTGAGCTCTGATGCGAAAGATCGAGGGAAATTCGAGCAAGCACTTGAAGATTTGGCTAATTCATTGCTTCCAGTTCGCGCTCATGGACTCATGACACTCACGAAACTTATTGAATCTGAAGATCCTGAGGCGCTCGCACGCAGGGACTTTGTTTTGTATTTTTTCCAGCAGAATCTTCGTGATGAAGATTCTTTTGTTTATCTCACGGCCATAAATGGATTGTGCGCGATGGCTAGCAAGTTTCCCGAGGAAGTTATTGAAATTCTTGTGCAAGAGTTTATTGATATGCCGGGAAGGAGTGATTACCGTGAAATTGAGCCGGAAAATCGGGCGAAACTCGGCGAAATCTTGGTGAAAACTACTCGTGCACTTGGCGACATGGCACCCAAGTATAAAAATGTACTTGTTAATGGTTTTCTCTGTGCTGTTCGTGACCCGGACAGTATGGTTCGCGCTTCTAGTCTCTCGTGCCTCGGGGAATTGTGTAAAATACTCGGTTTTAGACTTGGTAATGTTGTTATTGAGGTGTTGTACTGTTTGGGGTGTATTTTAGAGACTGATAAGGCTCTGGAGTGCCGACGCGCTGCAGTTCTTGTGATTAATCTTCTGATTCAAGGACTGGGGAGGGATGTACTTAGTAGTGTTGATCGAGAACTTGTTCAAGTTTATCGACGACTTAAATTTCTTCGGGATAATGATGATGATGATGTTCTTCGGCTTCATGCGCAACTTGCTCTCGAGGAACTCGATGATATTGTACAGAAATTTCTATTTTCTAAGCCTGTGTTGCAGAAAAATATATCTTTATTACACTGACAAATGTAGTTTTTATATTTTATGCTTGGTTTGAATATAAAATAATAAAATTAATAAATAATACAACAAAAAAAGTTTTCAAATGAAATTGACAAAAAGTCATGAGTAAAAAAAATTAATAAATTGTTGTTTTGTCACTTTGGAGTAAAAAAAAATTTTTTTATTTTGTGTTGATGAAAGTTGAATTTTTCAGAACTTTTTAGCAAAGAGTGCACGACGTGATACATCATTAAAAATTAGTTTACGGAAAAAAGTCCTGGTACAATTTAAATTAAAATTTTTTTCGGGTAAAAATGCAATGTCTCAGAAACTCGACATTTTATTGAGTTTTAGATAAAAATTGTTGAATTTTAAATTATCTATCAAAAATGTTATTGAGTTTTTTTTTCGATAAAATCAATAGTTTGGCTAGTAGTGAGTTTGAAAGTTATTACCGAGAAAACACCATTTCCGTGGGTATAGTCGCAAAAAAGAACTTTGGGGCTTGCTACTCGTCAAACTAATTGATTTTTCGAAAAAAGTCTAAGAACATTTTTGGTAGGTAATTTAAAATAGAGCAATTTTGATTTAAAACTTTTTTTTCTCTGAACAATAGTTTTTACGGAAAATTAAAAAACAAAAATTTATTGACACGAGACATGCAAGAAATTTCATATAAAAACTCTTTTCAACGAAAGAAAGAGACTTATTGCTATTTTTTAGTTGGATATTTAATCACATTGTTTATAATTTCATTTATTATTTATTCTAAGTTACGTTCAAAGTGACTTATTCGTGTTATCAGTCGACATTGAAGTATTTTTAAATTGAACTCTCAACGTTAAAATATAAAAATTTTTGTTACATTTTATATCTGATTAAACTAGATGTAATTTATGTT
>MVJL01001557.1:0-16126 GCA_002156465.1 Macrocentrus cingulum | reverse complement strand
TGGAATTCAATAATTCTAAGGCCCAATCGAGAGGGCATCATCGATTTTATACAGGTATTTGAGGAAAAATTGGAATAAAAAAAATTATTTTCCAAGATATTTCAACTTGAAATTTGAAATATTCTAAAATCCGAATTTTAAGATATACTCGAACAAAAATTTTATCTGGTTAATATTGTTGTTGGATTTTGGAATTGTGAGAAATTGGACCACATGGGGCACGATTTGCCCGCTGGGCATCACGAAAAAGCATTGGGGAGGGGGACTGAACGTTGGAATTTCTCGAGAGGGATAAAAATTATATGAAGATGATATGGGGAAAAAAACGCTGATAAACTGTAATCAATGTTGAAATTAAAAAAAAAAAATTTTAACTGTCATAAAATGGGTCTTAGATGTCTTGCCAAATTTTTTTACTAAATTTAATTTTTTATTTTAGTAAACAAATCTTAAAATTTAATTTTAACCATACCATACAGATAATGAAGTTAAAAAAATAAATAAAAATATATAATTCTAATTTTTGAGCGCCAATCTAATTTTTTAAATACGCGTCATTTCATTGGTCGAAATATTTCGAAACACTGCGCTCACAATATGCGCATACAAATGTACAAAAAATTTTTAAAAAAATCATTTTTTTAACAAGAATATTTGTATTTTATTTTCTAACTATTAAATTTAATATTTATTTTGTTAATCTTGTAATATACACTTTTATTAATAATAAAATTTTTTTAGGGGCCCTCTCAATATCATTTTACAGCCCTGGAGTACACTCGAAGTTCAGTGCTGCGTCAGTAGTTCTATCAAATTGTCATTCAATTCAGTAAAAAACATGATTGTTTTACATATTTGTTTATACTAAATACTTTGTTAAATCAATATTTCTTCAAAGAGATGTTGTACTAATTAATTTTTTATTGTGATCAGAATGGAGAATTCTTCTAGTGACGACACCAATGCTTTGGCAGATGAAAGTAAGTAATAGAAACGTAATTAAATTAATTTTTAAGGTTAGTTCATCCTCTAAAAATCCATTTAAAAAATGCATTATCATTGAATCAAACGATTTTCTAAACGTAAATTAACCCAAATGAATAATTTATCGACTTTTAAGACATTTTCATAGCAAATTGTTTGACCTAACCTCAAAAATATATTATCCAGGTATAAAAAATAAAAAAGAAGACGCTGGCACATCGTCAAAGGCTTCTGAACTTGATTTCGATCACGATGACGAAGAATCAAATATGGAAAAAATTCGAAAATTTTTTTCACAAAAGTTCAAACTCTCAGAATCACTGACTGACACATTTAAGCAAAAAAAAGTGTTGAATACGTTGGATATCGATGGAATTGTTGAGTACATAAAAGAAAATAATTGCAAAAAAATTATTACAATGGCTGGAGCTGGAATTTCAACGTGTAAGCTGATAAATTTTTTTTTTATTAGTGATTAATAAGATTAAATTAATTAAATTTACATTAGCTGCAGGAATTCCGGATTTTAGATCTCCTTCTAGTGGACTCTACAATAATCTTGAAAAATACAATCTTCCACATCCACAGGCAATTTTTGAATTGGATTATTTTATAAAAAATCCTGAGCCATTTTTTGCACTAGCGAAACAATTGCTTCCGGAGGGTTTCAAACCAACTCCCAGTCACTATTTTATTAGACTCTTGTGGGAAAAAGGATTGTTATTGAGGCACTATACTCAAAATGTTGATACTTTGGAGAGAATTGCCGGTTTACCGGGGGAAAAATTGGTTGAGGCACATGGAACTTTTCATTCTGGACGTTGTCTCAAATGTCGATGTCCTTACGATCTCGAGTGGATGAAAAGTATGCTAGTTATATCATAAAATCATCATTTAAGGATGTATAAGAAGTATAATTCTGAGATAATACGTTTCCACGTAGAAAAAAACATAAATTTCAGTGAATTTTTTTTTTGTTTTTCATCGATAACTCTGTAACAAAACAAGATAGCGAATATTATCATAAGAATGAAATGATAGGAAATTTAATTTCCTACAAAAAATGTAGAATGAAATTTTTTGATATTATCCCGCATTTTCAAGATATTTTGAAAAATGAAAACTTTCAAAAATTAACTTTAAAAAATATCTTGAAAACTAAGAGAGATATAAAAAAGTTTATTTAACATTTTTTATAATTAATTAAATATCAAATCATTTAACTCTTATTATGATTTTCATTATCTCCCTTACTTACCGAATTATCGACAAAAAACTGAAAAAAAATCATGAAATTTGTCAGATTTTTAACGAAAAAATTTTTTTAATCAATTATATTATAAAAAAATTTCACTTTTTTCACATGGAAATATTTTATAACGATTATACCTTCACTTATACACCCTTAAATTATCGAGAAAAAAATTTTAAACAACTTTTTAATCATTTTAGAAAAGATATTTGAAGATACTGTTCCAAAATGTGAAAATTGCGAGGAAGGTATAGTGAAACCCGATATTGTTTTCTTCGGAGAAATGTTACCAGATCGATTTCACCGATTAATCGACCAAGATTTCCCCGAAGCTGATCTTCTAATAATCATGGGCTCAAGTTTAGTCGTTCAACCATTTGCATCTTTAGTTGACAAGTAATATTTCCGTCTTAAAAAAATTTTTTTTTCATCAAAAAATCTATCAAAAACATAAGAAAAAAATTATTTCTACAATATAAATATTAAAATTTACTATTTCAAGGGTTGAATCCGTGTGTCCACGGCTATTAATCAATAAAGAGAAGGTTGGAATGCAAGATAGACTTTCTCGATTGTTTGGACTGCGTCAGGGATTTGTTTTTGATCCAAAAAGTGCAGAATTTTCACGAGATGTTGCCTGGATTGGTGATTGTGACAATGGATGTCAAGTATTGTGTGATAAACTCGGTTGGGGGGTAAAAAAAAACATTTTTTTTCTTTATTATTCAAGAAAATCCAATTTATTTTAAACGTTTAAATGTTTTTTCAGGATGAATTAAAGCTATTAGTGAAGATAGAACATGAAAAACTCGATAAACAGTTGAAAAAATAAGGTAAAAATATTGATTTAATCAGTGAAAAAAGGTTTTATTACAACTTCTCGTGCTTCAACTTGATGAATATGTCCAATTCCAACTGCTGGCGTTGATAATACATCACGTCCGCAATATTTAAGCTATAAAAAAGTCTCATAATTAATATAATTAATGATTTATGTCAAATATTTAACATCTATTTACCTGTCGTCCACATAGATTTTCAAATCTAGCTTTAATAAATGACCATGCACCCATATTTCGTGGCTCCTCTTGACTCCAAATAAAACCTAGAGATTGAAAAAAAAAAAAATTATTTGTTGGATTTGTTAGATATTTATCGAGTTTTTGCAGTTGAAAAAAATTTTTTTTTTTACTTTTTGCTTGACGATATTTATTTAATTCTTCTGTTAATTCATAAACAGGAAATGGACAGAGACTTTCAACTCTTATTATAGCAATATTATCAAGTTTTGAATCATCTCTGTGTTTTTTTAGAGCGTAATAATGCTTGCCAGATACCAATATGACTTTTTGAACTTTTTCGCTGTCCACAAAATCATCACCTAGGAGAAAATCATTATTTTAATTGTTAAATTAAATTGATATTTAAGAATATATAAAAGGTTAAAAAAATTTCTTTCAATTTTTATCGCATAATCCAAAAAGGGGAAATATTTAAAATAATTTTTTTAACCATAATTTAGTATTATTTGACTTTTCTACGAGAATTGACAGTTCTTCCCGGGTTTTCAATCAGCGCAGACGTCATCAGGAGTGCACGTGAGTAAAAATTTTTTGTGCATTACTATTTTACTAATTTATACGTTCTTTTATCATTAGAAAATTTTCTCATCCATACCTATGACATTTTCAAACGATGTTTGTGGTCCCATTTTATGCAAAGATGACGTGGCAGAGGCATGACGAAGTAATATTTTTGGTGCAGCAACAATCAAAGGTTTTTTAAAATTTCGAATCATCTAAAAAAAAAAATTAATTTCAAAGCTTTGGAAATTTTTTTTTAATACTCGTATAATTTTTTTTAGGTCATTTTTACCTGTCTTCTTAAGAGATGAAAGTACTGAGCCGGAGTTGTGGGATTAACAATCTGAATATTAACGTTATCATCATCAGGTGAATTTTCTTTGCTGTCAGAAAGCTGTAAAAATCGTTCGAGGCGGCAGGAACTGTGCTCTGGGCCTGCGCCATCATATCCATGAGGTAAAAGCATAATTAAACCACTATTTAACATCCATTTCGTCTCGCCAGATGTGATAAATGTGTCGATAATGATCTGAGCACCGTTGAAAAAATCTCCAAACTGAGCTTCCCATATTGCGAGTGTCATTGGGGAAGTAATGCTCACCCCATACTCAAAACCAAGCACAGCCTCTTCCGAAAGAATACTATTAGCTATTTCAAGCCGTCCAGTCTGTCCTTCAGCCATGGAATTCAGAGGAATATGCAATTCTATGCAAGGGAAAAAGAAAATTTGCATGACCCATTTGTTTTGTATTTTTCTTGGTTTTCGGGATTTTTTTTTTTTTTTGCATTTTCAGCGATAACTCGGTAACTAAGCGAGATAATGAAAAATATTATTGAATGTTATTAATAGAGAATTTAATTCTCTACAAAAAAGGTAGAATAAAATTTTTTCGAATTTCGCATTGTTCTTGAGATATTTTGAAAAATAAAAAATAAAAAAAAAACGCTTATATTTAAAAAAATTACAAAAGTTTCAAAAAATTGTATTCAACACTTTTTTTTAGATTTTAGCTATAAATAAACTGATGTCATTAGGACATACATGCTATTATTAGAAAAATAAAAAAGAATTTGTGTTAATATTGATGAATTTTTTGGATTTTAGAGAGTAATTTTGTTTGTTTCACCTCCGGAAAGTTGATCAACAAGCATCGCGTGACGCTGTGAGAAAGTACCACGTCCCACATCTTGTCCACTGATCCTCACATTGTATCCTTGATACAATAAACTTCCAAAAGCCGCAGCCTCAGCCGTCGACCAGTCTAAATCGTCGCTACCAGCTTCCAATTTCTTCAATCGCGTTAGAATATGATTTTTCATCACATTCGGATGAACATCCTTCGAATGAAAATATTTGTAAGTATTTTTAAATAATTTAAAAACAAATTTTCATACCAAATTGGGTTTTAGATCGACACTTTTCCGGATAACGAATTTTAGAAGACTTAAATCCACTCCAGAGTCCCAACGAGTCAAGTTGGACTGAGCTTGTTGAAAACCTGACCAACGATCAGTGAAGTACGATGGATTCGGAATGTAAGTATTGGCTTTTTTCAATGCTTTACTCAATAATTCTGTGTGATGTTTGATTGTTGTATTTTTTTCTGCGGTCGAAAAAATTCCTGAAGCTTCTAAAATCTCCTGATACTTGTCTGGAATTGATCTAAGTTCAGGGACATGGATTAGTTAGGGGGAAAATTTATGAAAAATTGTATTACATACTTTCGATTAGTGATTTTTTTGTAGATTGTTGGATTTGTCATTGTTGGATCGTCCAATTCATTGTGTCCCCATCGTCTAAAGCAATTTATATCGACGAATACATCTTTTCGGAATTTTCTTTGGTAATCAAAGGCCACTCTTGTGGCTCGGACAACTGCCTGAAATTTTTATGAGGCCTTGAAAAATTTATTTTCAGTGATTTAGGATGGGAAAGTTGAATTTTTTAGATTTGTTAAGTAGAATAACCTGTGTTACGTCAACTAGGAAGGGTTATTGTCATTTTTTGCGTTGAAATAGATTTAATTATGATTTTTGGGATGTTTAGTGGAGGATAAAAAATTTTTTTTTGTTTTTAGAAATTTTCGAAGGGGTATGTATCTCTTAGAAATTGCGTTTTTTTTTGTTTTTTGCTTATAACTCGATAATTACGCGAGATATCGTAAATTATTATTAAAGTAAAATCGTAGGAAATTTTATTATCTAAAAAAAATGTAGAATCAACTTTTTTGATATTTTGCTTTGTTTTCGAAATATTTTAAAAAATTAAAATTTCCAAAAATCTAAATATCTCGAAAACTAAGAATGATATAAAAAAGTTTGTTAAACATTTTTTGTAGGAAATTTTATTCCCTATCATTTACTTTCAATGACATTTTTTGATATCTCACGTATTTATTGAGTTACCATCGAAAAACAAGAAAAATTGCACAATCAACGAGATTTTCAAGGGGGAAATATGTATATGCAATTTTTTTTTTTAGTTTTTTCGCATTAATTCAATAAATAATTGAGATAACGAAAAATATTACTCTACTTCAAATATTAGGCATTTAATTCCCTACAAAAAATGTAAAATAAATTTTTTCATTATTTCATTGCGTTTTTAAGATATTTTGTAAAATAATAATTTTCAAAAATCAATAATATCTCAAAAACTACGAAAGATACCAAAAAATTTTATCTAACATTTTTTGTAGAAAATTAAATATCTCATCATTTAGTTCTAATAATATTTTTTGATATTTTGCATATTTACCGAGTTATCAGCAAAAAATCATGAATTGTCTTAGAAAAAATACCCATATTCAAAATTTGACGATAACAAAACGAAAATTACTCTTAACCAGGCTTAAAAAATGTTGAATTCATCTTTGAAAACCTACCTCAGGATCATCTCCATTAACATGTAGCACCGGAGCTGCGATAAACTTGGCTAAATCCGTGCAATACCTCGAAGATCGACCTCTTGATGCAGGAGTTGTAAAGCCCAATTGATTATTTACTACCATATGAAGAGTTCCACCAATTTCAAAGTGTGGAACTGCACTCAGAGCTAAAGATTCTTGATTTATCCCTTGTCCTGGATACGCAGCATCGCCGTGAACCTGAAAAAACCGTGAAAAACTCTCGTAAAATGACAATTAATCCGAAAAAAAATTCATTTCTACCTGAACATTCAAAACTTTGTCACTCCATCGAGCATTTTCAAGGGTAGAATAACCCCCATCTTGAACTTCTTGCATCATAGCTCGAGTTTTACCCATAGAAACCGGATTAACAGCTTCTAAATGTGACGGATTATATAGCATAGAAACGTAAAGTTTTCTCCCACTGAAATTTAACGTTGTTGACGAGATAAAATGGCTTATAACATCCCCTGAAGCTTGAACGTCATCTGTAAATTCCGATTGTCCAAGAAGTTTATGAAATATTTTCTCTGGCGAAACATTTAATAGTCCTGTAAGTAAATTTAACCGTCCTCGATGAGGTGTGCATAAAATAATATTTTCTAAAGTTGTTTTAGCAGCTGCTAAATGAAATAATTCATTGAAAAATGCCATCATTGACTCGGCACCCTCGCCACCATATCGTTTTAAGCTCACGAATTTTCGTGCCAAAAAATTATCAAAATTTTGACTCTTCAACATTAATTCTGCAATTGTTCTTTTGGTATTTTCATCTATTACTTCGTCCTTGGATTTTTCAAAATGTTCAGCAAACCATTCACGTTCCTCTAAAGTCTAGAAATTAAAATTTATTTTAATTTAATATGATTTTAATAATATAAAAGAAAGCCAAGTTGCGTGTTTAACGACAGAAGACAGTAGATAAGAAAATATCTTGCTGTTTTAAATGAAAATATCATTAAATCTATTGAAGATAGAAATTTTTATCAAGAGACCTTTTTTATAGAGAATTTAATTATCTACAAAAAAGGTCTTTAACAAAAGTCATCTAACTCGTGTCCTTATCAAGATATTATCAAATATATCATTGCATAGCTAAAATCGCGTATAATAAAATCTTGCGATTTTAAATTAAAATATCTTGAAAACTACTGAAGATAAAAATTTTTCATAGAAAACCTTTTTTATAGAGAATTTTATTAGCTACAAAAAAGGTCCTTAACAAAATTTACGTAATTTGCATCCTTATCAAGATATTAGGAAAAATTAAAGTTTTTTATTTAAAGCTTTTAAATCGAGTGTTTCAGATGCAATAAATACCTCGAGATAAGCGAATTCTGCACCAATATGTCGACAATAAGTATCTTCCAGAATCTCCAGAGCTTCCTCGAGAGTTCCCTCATGTTTTTTCGTATTTAAAACACCGGTAAAGACCAAAAAATCACTTGATTTCAAGCTGTATCGATCTGGATCCAACTCTGCGACGTGTTCTACGCTAGAACACGTTATTGGATCGATGTTAGCACGTCTGTGAGCGTGTTTACGATAAGCTTGGACCAGTCTGTAGAAGTTACTGTATTCATTTCGTGTTCTAAGATGCTGTTCAGGAACTAAAAAAGCACTTTTAATGAATTTTATTAATTTTTATCGTGAAAAATTGATGATTTACCATTGTAAATTGATTTTTCTTGCGATTTAAATCCATAAATTGAATTGTTACTGTGGTAAAGTCGATTTTTACTTGTTTTTATCGAGTTTTTCTTCAAATTTCGAAAAAATTGTTGGGAAAAAACTGATCCCAGTTGACGGTACATCGCTCCAATGAGATCTTAGCCACATAACGATTGAAACTGAGCTCTTATCGGTCGATACCCATTCTGTGGGATACCGTTATCTGTTTATGTTTGTCATGATACACAACTACAGCCATAATTTACTACTACTTTTTCCCTGCAGCATCACGTAAGAGTGTAATATCCGTTTTAGTCGCTTTTTCCATAATCCAACGCGTCATGTTAGCCCCTATTAGGTCAAACTCATGTATTTAAACTAATTTCTTAATGTTTTCATGTATGGGTGTATGTGGGAATAAATTTTTTTTTGGTTTTTAGATGATAACTCTGTAAATAAGCGAAATAACGAAAAATTTCATTACAGTCGAATGATAGGTGATGAAATTTTACATAAAAAGTGTCAAATAAATTTTTTTGTATCTCATATAGTTTAAAAGATATTATCGATTTTTTGAAATTTTTATTTTTCAAAATATCTTGAAAATAATCGAAAAAATCGAAAAATTTTATTCTACATTTTTTATAGAAAATTTAACCCTCAATCATTTAACTCTTATTACATTTTTCGTTATCTCCTTTACTTACCGAGTTATCCACAAAAAAAAAAAAATTAAGGAAACAAGATTTTCAATTAAAATCAGATTAAAAAATTACAATCAATTACTCCTGACAAAAAATAAGGTATTTATTTAGTGATCCTTCACTTTAAAACTTACAATCTCATCGCAACTTCAATCACAACAGTTTAAAAACTACTTTAAATATTCGGATAAGCCGATCCAATCATATTTGAACCTCGATACGTAAATTTATAAGTATTAATCTTAAATTTCGTTCCACCAATAGACAGAGGACACTCTCCATCAGGTCTAACTACAAAACACACTGTATAAAGCGCCATTTCGAGCTCCGGTGAGGTCCCAACAAACATTGACGTAGTCGGCTTGTTAATTCCATTAAACAGAGCATGGAATTTCAAGATAGAAATCTTATCATTCAATTTCATCTGCTTCATATATCCCAAATAATTCGCATGGCCCTTCTGCTCTTGAGCACTGAAATAAAGCCAATTGTGTAGGCCAATAATTTCTGCGTTGTCGCGAATTTCCGCGAGGAAAACGTGTTCAAAACCAGTGGACCCAATTTTCCCTTGGCCCCTTGAGTACAATCGGAACCACAGGCGTCTCAAAAGTGCTTGATACTCCTCAAAACTCTGGCGGACACGTCCTTTATTCGCGAGGAAGCGCATTGCAGCAGACATGAGGTCTGTACTGAGGATTTTGTTGATTAAATCAGTTTCCTCCTTCCTCTGAGCGGCTCCAAGGTACTCATTCGCCTTAGTATCAAGCTGATAGTTGTCATAAATCTTCCGAACCTTATCGACAGTCTCCAGCTGAAGTGCTGCAGGTTTAACAGTGAGTAAAGGCTGTGGACTCTCATCTACCAGGCTTTGACTTGTTGTTTTTTTCTGTAAATTCACACTCACGTGCTGCCAAACGTTGCTATTATCCAGGAGGTACAGGGCCTCAGATAATTTCTCCAGATCTTCGTTAGTTACCGTGTTTCCCGGGCTGTATTTCGGGTTTTTCGAGTAAACACTCGCCCGCGAGGAGGTTTCCGGTGATTTAGTGGTGGATGTAAGCGGTTGAGACGGTCGTGGGGCGACAGTTGGTGTTGTTGATGGCTTGGTACCTTGGGTAATTGGTGTTGGAGGTGTGCTGAGAGGTCCTGAACCCTTTTGAGTCACTCCAGAGCCTGGAATTGGACGTTGAGTCGGTTTTTCAGTTGATGTAGGAGCTTTGTGAGCTGGTTCGGTGGTTGGCATTGAAGGACGACGCGGATTTTCGAGAGTAGGGCTCATTGGGGGTTTAGAGGTTTGTGTTTGACCGTTGGGAAGTGGCCTCACAGGCGGATGAGGGTCCTGAGGAGGCGATAATGCTATATCCGGGCCTGATAGTGATGATACTGGTCTTTTGGTGGATGTCGACAGTGGTTTTGGGGCTTCGGTTATCATTGGCGAGTGTTTTTCGCCTCCAGGAGATTTCTTATTGTCTTTGGCGTGAATTCCATCACTCGAAACTGGTCCTGCAGTTGTTATGGTTGGAATTGCTGTGGTACTGATTGTTTCTTCTTTTTTCGACTTCCAAAACTTCCACCCAGCATCGGTAGAATCTTGAAATATTAAAAAATAAGAATTAATTCCGAGTTTTTGCGTTTAATCGCAGAAATTCGTAGATATATTTCCAAAAAAAGGCGTTAGATCGACTTGATTTTTATTAATCTTTTGATAACTCGGTAAATACGTGAAATAACGGAAAATTTTATTAGAGTTAAATGATAGGGAATTTAATTTTCTACAAAAAATGTAGAATAAATTTTTTTTGTATTTCGCATAGTTTTCGAGATATTTTAAAATGTAAAAATTTAGTGACGTGGGATATCGTTGGTTTTATCAATTATACTTGATGACCTTTTACTTATATTTTTATCTATTTCAAGGACATTGATTGCATTCTTGATGGATTTTGAAATATTTCGATACTTACCGATTAACAGATACGAGGTCATCAAGATCAAGAGAATTTTTTTGCTTATTAGCATTTTGATGGTTAAATATATTTTTTATTCTTGTGAATTTGCTATTTTTCTTCCTTTTTATCAATTTTTCACACAAAAAAAATTTCATTAACACTCTGGAATCGATCGAACTGCATTGAACACTGCGATGAAATCATCTGGCATTCACGCTAAGACGCTTTCCCCTTTAATTCACAAGATGACGAGATGATCATTGCTGTCATTGGTCGACTGATGCTTATTTTTTCGCCCCACAAACTCCGTAGAAGGTCGTATAAATTAAATCATTACTCCATACCCAGACTTTTGTTAATTTACCTAATAAATAATTCATATTTTTGTTAAAAACGCGCAACGAAAAACATCTATATCGATGGTGTCGATAAGATAATTCGCCATTTTTACCTCATGAGATAATCTAATCCGCCATTTTGTGAGAAATAATTTCAAATAAAATTTTTCATTTGTATTTATTTTATAGTTAGTGATAAATTGCATAAAAATGTGGGGAAAAAGAAAATTTGTTTACATGGTTTTAAAGTAAAGTTAATGGAAAATACGTTACAGTCCAAATGATAAATACAACTAATAAAACAATCATAGTTCTCGATCGAAAAGTGTCCCAATTGACCAATGCATATCGACATGGTATTCTTTGAACGTCCTCTGAGCTCGTGGTATCATCATTAGTCTCCGTATTTTCTTGGCTGTTGTGGGTGAGTGATTCTCTCGATGTTACTGATGATCCTGATGTATTTTTCTCTTGATTATTAATCGATGATTTCATAGATCGTAACCTTCATCAAGCAATTGTAAGCTTTTTCGAGGTTATGACGTTTGGCGTTTGTTTTCTTAGTAAAAAAACTCAAACTTCAAGTTAAAAAATCTATTCAATTTTGTTTTTTTTTTTTTAATTAAACAATAAATTTAACAATATGAAATAACATTTAATATGGTCATTTTTTTTTGGTTAGTAAAATTTATAAATCTACAGTTATGAAAGACTAGATGATGATGAAAAATGATTAATTTTCAAGTTAAACAATTTCATAGTGAGTTAATAAACTGTAGATTATTATCCAAATTATTAGAATAATTATAATTGATATAAAAAGTATCATTTTTGATGAACTCCGGGGGCTTTCTGTATTTTTTGATCGATTCAATGATGAATTACAACCACCACTGCCACAAGATATTGTGCTAGGTTGATTGGTTGAGGTCATTGCACTTGGTATTTGTGAAATAGGCTTGACATCACCTAATTCAGTCTCTTCTAACTCGTGATTAGGGTTGGTATGTCCAAAATCAGTTCTCTCCATCTATAAAAAGGTTTTTTTTTACCAGAATAACAAATTAATTTTCACAATTATCAACGGAAAAACGTCAGGAAAAATTTTATTAATATTTATTTTATGCTTAGAAAAGGTCAAATGTACATATTGATATTCTAGAAATTTTTTTTCTTGGTTATTACTAACAGGTAAATGAAATTTATTCGATATTTTCTTTTTTTTCAAGCAGTATCTTTAATTACAAAAGTTTCTACGTATTGTATTGTTGTTTTCCGCGTTATTTTCGAGGATATTTAACCTTTTACTATATGCAGCATCTCAGGAAATTGTAAATATTTCATCTTTAGAAGTATTTCTTATGAAAAAAAAATTTTTTCCATCATATCGTGTGTCTAAAGCCACAAAAGGCGTATCACTAAAAACATCAAAACTTCTTTATTTGCTGATATCTTGATAACGATGCAAGTTAGATGAATTTTGTTAAGAACCTTTTTTGTAGGTAATAAAATTCTCTATAAAAAAGATATCTTGAAAAAAATTTCTATCTTTATTAGTTTTAAAGATATTTTCATTCAAATAAGCAAGAGAATTTTTTTTCTACGCTTTTTTAACTTTAGCAACATTTTTTTTTTTTTTATGTCTATATTTTTAAGTGGTAAATTAAATTCAATGATTTTATTGATAAGTTTTATTATTATTTATTGAATGATTTAATTTATTGCGTTCTCGTATATGAAATGACATTTTTTATTGCTGTATACATATATGGGTTTATTTAATCGGGCATTCTAATCTTTGCCTCACAGTCACTTTTCCTATCGTGGTGTCTTATCGTGGTTCAGAATCCTCATTTTGATATTTCTATGACCTCTGGCATTCAAATAACATGAAAATCTATTTTTTTTTAACGTTTAAAATTTTTTTATCCTTCAAAAACATCAATATGAATTTTTTTTTCCGCTTTTTCTTCAACGTAATTTATTGTTACATCATACTACGTGTCATGTTTCTCACATATGTGATATTTTTTTACATAACCTATTTTAAAACATATGGAAAATAAAAGATAAATAAATTTTTGGGTCAGTTGTTCAACGGGATATTGAACTGTAGGCGGAAGAAATGGAATTTATATCGCAATGTATTTTTATTATAGTGTCAAAGTGTTTAGAAAGAATTTTTTATTGCTTTTGTTCTTTTTTTTTTTAATGATAAAAACGACTCACCTGTTGTGGTTGCCACGTGCGCTTGATGAATATTTTGAAACACTTCATAATCTTTGTCACAGCACTGTTAAAAATATTTTACCGACTGCCTTCTTATCGATTGATAATGGCAGGTCGGTTTTAATTGGTGGTGTATATTAAACTGTTATAAAACGGCGAAATTTAGTTTGTACATTTTATCGAGTGTGATACGAGCTGCTTGAATATCCATCAAGCACTGAATCAGTACAAAGCAGGCGATGGTCAGGCGATTGGAAAGTAGATTCTTAGAGATGCATATACAGACTCGTTTTCTAAGATGGCGCATGCACTTGGTTTATTTATTTCTAAATGTGCAAATTACATTAAAATATCAAAACTTACAAATTTGATTTTTTTTTCTGGTGGTAAAAAGAAGCGAGTAGAGTTTTAATCACAATTTTTAATTTTTTCATTAGATAAAACCTCAGAATTACTGATCAATTTGAAAAATTAACTTTTGTTTTTGATAATAAATTAACTGAAATTTTGAAACTAAAGTACGAATTCATTTTTTGATTGAAAAATCAGAAAATGTTAATTGAGATATTTCGTGTTCATTTTTAAATTCTGCTTTATCAATTCTTGACTGTGGACTTCCAATTGTTTGTAGCCAATTTTTCCTATAATAAAAAATTCACAAATTAAGATAAATTATAAAATATTGCTTATTATAAATAATTTATATATACATTTTATTAACATTTGATTTCTCGCCTTCAATTTGTCCATTTACCGTTCCATCTTTGGTATTCATGCACCAGCCTTTTAAATGCAAATTTTCCGCTTGTTTTTTCGTAAACTACATAATAACAATTTAATATATGTTAACTCATACATAGATAACTGTTGGCATATCTCAATAATTAATATAAAACAGTTTTTCAGGCTCTGAATTAATTATAACTCTCAATGATATATACATTTATTTTCATTTCCTCATTTACCTTTCGAAAGAAGACACCTAAAAAATATTAAAATATTAATTAATAACAAGCTCTAATTAAATTATTTAATGATTTCAATTAATTTTACCTTGAACTCTGCCAAAAACTTCAAAATCTAACCTTACAAATGTGACCATTTTTTGTAATATATCAATTTTAGAGGTCATATACTGATTAAAAAAATCAAAATCCAATAAAATTATTTAGTTAGAAACCAAAATTCATTAATTTTACAATGTTATTATTTTAAATAATTAGTTTTTTTCACTTTTTTTTTTGTCAGAGAAATAACATCCGAAATAGGGTGTATTTTCATGTACACATTTTTGACGCCGTCGAGTGTGCTTAAAAGCGCTCAACAGCGCTCGTGTTCATGAAAATACACCCATACGTGACGTATACCGACTGACGCTTACGTCACAGTCCATAACCTCTTAATTTGATAGATAAGCCGGATAAGCGTGAAATCTTTTGATGAAATCTTTTGATTGAGTAAAAGTATTTTTATAATGAAATCAGATAACATTGTGATTATAATTAGTTTTGATAATCAAACGTAACCTAAAAATACATTAGAGAGAGTGAATTTTCGTCATAAAGTGGTAGATATTGTTAAAAACACTAATAAATATAAATAATAGTTATAGTTGTTGTATTAAACAATACGATTAAGGTGAAAAAACGTTATTTTTAGACAGAAAAATCGATCGATTTTGATAGAATACTTGCAATGACTTGAATGAAAATTTTGTCTGTTTGTCGTTTAATTTGATGTAAATTGAATTAAAGTGGATTAATTTACAATACAAACATTGATTTTTCAGATTTAGTGTTGGTAGAACCCGAAAATAGGCATTGGGATGATTTTTCCGGATGAAAAACTGCCACCCTAGTAAAAAAATAAAAATAATAAACATTTTACCAATTTTTCATTAAAGAACCCAAAATATTTCATAACTATGTACGGCCCTGGTAGCCTATTGGATATGGCGCCGATTTTGAATACTCGGGGGCGCGGGTTCAAATCCCCTGTGAAACCAATTAACCAATTTTTTTTTTTTGCAACATTAAATAAACAAACTATTAAAACAATTGTTTAAACAAATGTTTAACAAGAACGAGTTTATTAAATGTAATCGAAAATAATCTTCGATTTTTGATAATAGTGAAAAATAGGAATTTTTTATTTTTATCAGCTTCTAAATGACGCGTTAACAATCCTGTAAATATAAAAAAAAATATCTTCTTAATCATGATTTATTATCATTAATGAAAAAAATTGCAGTAAAAGGAAAAAAGTCGGAAAAGGCTGAAGATTAAAAAAGATTTAATACCTCACAACTGCGTGCTGAATTTTTTTTGTTGATAGGTACCTATACATAGATATTTTTTTCAATTTTTTCAATTATTTCGATATAATAACCATTATATCGATAATTTCAGAGAATTTTTTTTTTATTTTTTACCTTTAATTTTTTTGTCAAAGAGATATTATTACCAAACAACGATATTAATTGTCGAACCTTCTAGAAAAAAATAGTA